>SNVD02010208.1:0-43592 GCA_013180625.2 Boswellia sacra | reverse complement strand
GGCCCCGCTCGAGCCACTTGAGGCGACGATTTGCAAACGAGCCCGTTCACTGCCCGCCGAGTTTGATCGGTCGGTCGGTCGGTCGGTCGGTTCGAGCGCACGAGACCCACGACCACCAGCGCCACCAGCGCCACCAGCGCCGGCAACACCAAGGCGACGAGCGCGACCGACAGTCCGTAAGTGGATTACGCCAGTCGAGCGGCCGAAGGTCAAGTGGTCGTAATCAGCGGGCCACGCGTGCGCCCGACCCCGGGGACGCCCTAATGTCGCATCGGCTTCGAATGCACTGGCGCGCTCGTGCGCCTCATGCGAACGACCGCCCATGGAGTCGGCGCTCACACAGCTCGCCCGAGTGGCCGCCAAGCCCTCACGTGGCCTTCCGGATGGCCGCCGAACTCGGCGCCGACCTGGCATCGGATGAGCGCCGGCTTGCGCAACGCGCTCGCTCAAGCCGGCGCTCGGGGCGCTCGTGAGTCGCAACTTCCGACGCGCCAGAGCAAATTTGTAAATGCCCTGGCACGTGCGCTCGGCGCGCCTTCATTAGCGCGCGTGCCTGTCGGCGTCGTCTCGAGACGCCACCAACGAGCGAGCGAGGGAGCGAGCGAGCGAACGAACGAACTAGCGAGCAGGCGAGCCAGACAGCGTGGAACTCCGCGCTAATTGATTAATTAGGCCCCCGAGAGCATTTGTCATCCGAGCTCGCGTGCGGGCGCATCCCGACGTTAACTAGAGAGCGGTGGCCATTCTTCAACGGGCTCGCTCACTACACGACCACTACAACGCGTCGGCGGTGGCGCGCCAAATCCGTCGCGCCCGCTCGATGGGCCACCTCGCAGGCGCCTGCAATGACACTCGTGCTGCCGATAGTCATGGGCCCGAGCGGCCAGAGAGTCTCGGCCAGCCTGAGATCCGCCTGCTCGTCTGGATGAATGTGCGTCTGAAACAATGCGCCCGCCCAAAGGTTGTTGTAGTTGTTGCTGTTGTCGTGCTCGCGAGCTCAACGCGCCACCGGAGTCGAGACTGCGGCGCTCTGAGCCGCTCGATGGGCGCGACTGTCAGCCGCCCACGCGCGGCGAGCCAGCGCCCCCGCGCGCGTCGCATAGACACACACACACACAGAAATATAGGAGACCATCATTATCGACCTTGAGTTGGCCAGCGAGCGAGCCGACTTGTGAGTCACACACTCGCTCACACTTTCACTCGGTCGCCCGCGAGCTCGTGCGCACTCGCTCTCTTTCAGCCGCCTCCCCGCCCGTGAGCCCACTGACATCTAGACCGCCTAGACGGCCACCCCAGTGTTAGCGCGCCCTCACCGGGAGGCCCGCCGCTGCCTCCGCCATTCCTCTGCCATTTCCATTGCCATTGCCATTGCGATTGCCATTGCCACTGCCATTGCCACTGCCATTGCCACTGCCATTGACATTGGCGTTAGCATCGCCAGCGTGGCTGCTAAGTCACAAACACACCAGACACGCATACACGCGACTCGCACCCACGCCTCGGCGCTGGCTAATTTGCGCCCGCTGCTCGTCGCCGGCCGCCAGCTTGCGCGACTTATCTCAACAGTCGCGCATCGTTACGTAACGCGCGCGTGACCCACGCGCGTCGCCAGTCAGTCGTCGTGGTGCTCGTGGCTGTCGTTGGCGCGACCGCTGCACCGGTCGCGCGTGTGTTTCACTTTTTGGCTTTAATTTCGACCCTCGCCTCTCGCCTCTCGGTCAGGACCGTCGCCGGCGCCGTCGTCAGGCCGCCGCTCGTGGCCAATCCTGCGGCCCGCCGGCCGAGCAACATTATGGATGAGCCCGCGCGCCTCCATTCATCTCTGTCTTGCGGCGCACTACCACTAACAGCAGCCTCGCGTCCGGCACACACAGATCGCACCTAACGCCGCTCGCGACTCCTCCGCCGCGGGCCCGCTAATCTCCCGCAACCATCTGGAGAGCGGCCCCAAGGCATGGCCACGATCTAGTGCAGTCGGCCGCCGATGACGACGGCGACAACGCCGACGACCACGACGACGACGCCCACGACGCCCACGACCGCGACCACGCCGGCGACTGCAACGACGCCCACGTCGACAACTACGACTCAATCCGGTCCCGCGAGTCGATCGAAACAATTCAATCCCGACTCGCTCGCTCGTTCGCTTCAACAATGAGATCGCCGGCCTCCCACGTCCGCACTCTCTCCACGCCCACGCGCCCGCTCGGCGGCGAATATTCAATAATGATCCGGAAACAAAGGAGCGCCGGAAGGGGGCTTGCGGGCGAGGCACGCGTCCCAGGCGTACTATTAGATTAGCGCGCCCCGGCGCTGGTGCATAACCAGCGGCGCACCGAGACCGGCTTGGGCCCAATGATCGGCCCTCATAAAATGGCCAACGGGCCGATTACTTGTCGATGGGCTGGAAGTGATAAAAATAAAACGACTTGGCGCCCAGACGCGCCCAAAGTGTAATCTAATTTTCGCCCGCCCGCCCGCGGCTCGGCACCGATGCGGGTCTAGCCCTGTGTCGATCTCACGGGCGCCCTCTGTAGTCATTATTCCATTGTACTTCTCAGCGCGCCCGCATCTCACTTGTTGTTGTTGTTGTTGTTGTTGTTGTCGTCGTTGTCGTCGTTGTTGTTGTCGTTGTCGTCGTTGTCTTTGTTGCCCTCGAATGGGACAGCCGCAACTCTGATATAGCTCGAAAACTTTTAGTCTGATGGTCACAGACACTTCGGCATAAGAGCGAGCCAGTCTACTCCCACGCGCTCAAGTAAACAGCCAATCGATCACTCGAACGCGTGGGCGCCCCATCAATTGACGCCATTGCACGCGCCTGCCCGGTGTCGTGCGCACATCACCCAAAAGATTGTGGCACCCTGGCAACCTGCTGGCGAGGGCTCGGCTCGTAGATCACCAACTGCAGCTCAACTCAAGCTCTCGCTGGAACGAGCTCGTTGTTTGGCCGACGTGCAAACGACCGGCCGTGTGGACAGAAACTCTGTGTGTCGCTATGTGACGCCACTCACAGAATCTCACACGCGCGTGTCGTCATGGTTATTCATAAACGCTAATAATCACTAACACCATCACAGACGCTAACCACGTCACAAGTAACTCGCGCCAGTCTGTATACATCTGTCAGTCACTCTCTCAGCTCCCAATGTACACAAAGACCCAGAGTCTATGACATGGGCCCTAATTGACCACACCAGCGTCTGATCAGGTGCGCTTGATCACTTGAAACGCCCCCGAGCCGTGATTATATGCACGATTCGGCACTTTAACGACGAACTGCTCGAATTTAGCTTAGTCCGGTTCACGCGCCATTGAGATTGTTCGAACGGACCGAGACAGGTGTCTGCTGCTGAGAACTGTCAAATCGCCTAGACGTTTGAGAACGGCGTCGGTGTCTAGGCAACTGCGCTGTCACACAACTCAACAGGTCTAGAGATATCACATTTTTCAGGTCCATTTCGGCCATCATATATATATATTCGAAGGTCTGTCCAGCCATGGAGTTTGTGTTTGTTCAGTTGCTAACGAGCACCAAGCTGCCGGTCAAAGGTTATTTATTGGCTGACAAGTGTATGACAGCGTGTTTTGTATGGAAATCAACCCTTTACGTGCCATAAGTATGTTTATATCCACGATACCACTCGGGTATAGATATCACTTGATCAGCTGATGACTTTACGACTTATTGTTATTGAGCTTGGGGAGCTCAAGGCCAACGAGTCTTGCAGACTCCTCGACGGTCCTGTCACCCTTGTTAAAGTATTTGTTTGTGATCTCTTCCTGCAGTCTAGAACTCCTCAGATAAGTCAGGTAGGTTTCCGCAAAGTACTTGTAGTGGCCCTGTGGTCGACAGAACCGCTTCTCAGTGACCTGGTTATCTCGCATAACATCGAGTATGTGACGCACGGACGGCTCGTCCGAGACTCGCCCTTTCTACAATGAGAGATCCACAATTGAGATGCCATTCGTTAGATCAACGAAGGAGATTCGTATGACATAATACAAATGCTAATTTGTCATCTGGTGAGATACTAACCTTACTTAACGCGCCTTGTCCAGTGGACTTGGAGAGCTCTTTCTGAATTGACCTCACGATCCCTATATTTTCGCCATATTTCGAAGCGCCACTCATCATCGGACCTAGAGCGACAGCTCAGTCTCCACCGACGAGTCGAGAGTCAATTTGATATTATTGACTGTCTCCTGAGCCAGCTAGGCGGTGGCACATGCCCGGAATACTAATAGTGCAGCTGTGGCCGTGAGAATATAAACAATGAAATTAAGCTCGTGCGAGTTGTATTCGTGCAATGCCAGCGGAGCGCAGATTTGAGAGCGTTCAATTGGACCGCATCTGGTGGCCTCTGCGTGGGCGGACGGTCCATCGGGCTCCTCTATGAATCTCACTAGACAAACTCGAATAAATCACATAGAGTATCTCAGAGTCTTGCTCGAATGAAATAAATGCTGTGAAGATGAAATCCTAATCAAAAATGTAAAGAAGGATATCAAGCTAGGGCCAGCCTTGGTCAAAGTCTGATTTAATCTTATATTGTCGGTCAATATCATGGCAACGCTTGAATGCATGACACCCGTGAGATACTTCCTTTCGAAGTGATGATTATATTAACAATTCGGTTAGTGGGATCAGCTTGCGGGCATCTGGTATTGCTCAACCTTCTTTCTCGTTATCTTGAATATATTCACGCTCATGTTGGACATACTGTGGATCTCGCACATGCAGTCCTCACCACTGGGCCAATTAAACTTGCCGAGTTTGCGCTTACACTTGTAGCATCCGAGATTGCCCTCACTCTCCATGACGTTACGATCCATCCAGGGCTGTGGTTCAATGAAGATGAAAGGACACTCCTTTGGGGTTTCCCGGGCATTTGTCCGTCGGAACATGAAGCCACTGCCGCTGTTATTGCTTCCACTCGCACTGGCAATAGGGTCGTTCGTCATTTCCAGGCATGAGAATTTTTCCTGAATTACACTTATCGCGTAGAAAACTATGGCACGACATTTGTTACACCTAAATGCAGTATCAGGGTTGTATACTTCGGGGTACTTGTTCACCTCCTGCAGATGAAGTTTGTTGTAGTATTGATCGAACAATATGCCGACGTTACTACGGCTGGCGAGATTCTTGTGCGCCTGCGTAGGCAGGTGAACGATACTCGAGGTGGTAGTGACTGTTGTCGCCGAGGGACCAGTGCCGGAAGTCTTGGAAGTTTCAGTGTGAAAAATTGATAGCGACATTAATCTGAATTCGAACACAAGCGCGTTGAGGACTACTTTCCGGTACTGCAGGTTGGCTATGTCAATCTTAAACTTCATTCTGTGGTAGATACGTAATTGACGGGCAAAGCCCTCATTGGGGTCGATAATAGATCGCTTTTGAAGCACCATATTGTAGGCCTCCATATATGTTATACAGAGAGATTTCATAAGATAGGCAATGACAATACTCGCCGAGCGTGATATGCCGGCGACACAGTGCACATAGACCTTATTTGTAGATACACTGAGTGCCGATTCGATGAACTGCGTTGAGGTGGGCAAATGCGATAAAATGTCTTGTTTTGAGTGGTCCATAACATTGATAAAGAGGTAACGTTTGACGCAGGCCGCCAATTCACTTGCTTGCAGGGGTTTGATTTCGATAGTGATCATGTCGGTAATTCCGAGCCGAGTTATCTCGTCTTTGTTGGTGGCTATCCCAATGTCGCCGAGATACAGTCTGGGTATTATTTCATGACAAGTGGGCATCCGTTTGCCGAATAAAGCTCTGAGCAGCGCTCCAGAAGGGGTGTGGCCGCTACCGCTCGGAGAGGCCATTTTAATGAACTTGAGGTGACGGGCGGGCTGTCAGAGTGGACGTGTAATCAACTTTGATTGGTATTTTGATATCACTGATTGAACTTGTGAATGCTGGTGTGTGTTACCAAGAGTAAGCTAAATGCGTTGGTGGGTGGGTGGATATGGGTGAGGGAGGGCCCCCCGATGATGGAAGCCCAAACTGTGGATATTGGAAAGAATAGTGGCCGATAGATCACACGGAAGCAAGGGTATGGTGATAACTAGACTAAGACTACCAACAACAACGATGGATTGACTAGACTACTGTGTGAGTGGCGTACAACTAGCTGACGTGATTGCGTGTGTTGAATGTGAGTGTGATTGCGTGGGAGGATGTTTTAGGTTGAAATAGATCACATTTTGGTCATAATGGTCGCTAATGATTGCCGCTAGAGTAGGTAGGCGAGAGTGAGAACGGGTTGCTATTGGCGTGCATTTAATGATGAACTCGTGATGCTGTCGTGACGACGACACTGCGAAACAACTGGAGCTCCTGTTATGGTTATGTGTGCGGTGTTGTCCGAATTCTCTCGGCTAGATGTCTGATATGAAATGACCACTCGGGTGATGAAATAAGCTCGCTGAATATTGTTGTGACGATATTTTGATTATGAGTGAGACCTCGACAGGGCTGTGTTTCAATGTGAATGCATCACTGCTGACATGTATTTGTTAATTTTCGACGAGCAGATAATTTCTCATTCATTCAGTGATTCGCAGGCGCGCGCAAGTGAAAGTGCGCGGGTTGTCGCATGCACGTTTGCGTGTGTGCTCGTGAAAGTGTTTGTGCGTTATTTTGATGTTAGTGTTGCTGTTTCGCCTGTCTTTGTCGCTTATTCCGCACTCGAAGTGAATGGGTGCAATCTGCTAGGCGGTGGGCGTCATCGGTGTTGGTCGCCATCACTGCGTCGCATGGCCGCCTCCAGTCGGGGGTGCCAGTCACTTTAATTAGTGAATAATGGTATTGACACAAAAGGGCGGTGGCGAGAATGTTAACCCGCGCGCATGCACACAGACTCAGACACAGACGCACATATACACACACTTACAAGCTTGCAGTCTCGAGAGGCAGGTGCAACGGGGCGCGCGCGCTCTCGCTCGTATTTATCTTTCATCTCGAGAATGTGTCTCCCAGAGTGATCCCATTCATTAGGCGCCCGATTAGGGGCGCAGTGGCGGGCGCTGGCTTGGGTGCAGCCAAGTAGCTCGCCCGTCCGCCTTGTGGGTGTCGCGGATCGGCGCTCGAGTGGCATGTTTGTTGTCTTAGCAAGACTCTGCCGCCACGCAAAGCCGTTGCACTTGGTGGCAGTGGCAGTGGAGGCGAAGGCGCTCGTCGAGCCGGCTCTCATCCAAATCCAGACAGCGTTATTGCCACCGGGCGCCGTTGTCGACGACGTTGTTGGCAGTGTTGTTGTTAACAGCGAGGCCGCTGTTTTGCCGCCTCCGGCCTCGTGCTCAGTGTTGGCGAGCCGACAATGTCTGTTCTGGCGGCCGACTTTATTTGCCGCCGCGCCCAGCCAGACCGCAATAAGTTCTATAAGCTCTTCCATCGGGCGCACGTCAGATGGCATCCACTGTGGCGCCCGGACGGCGTCCGACAGCCGCTGGCCATTCTCTTGACTCTGACGCGCCAATCTGTCGTGCCTGCGATCTATTGACTGGCGGTTTGATTCGACAGCCGCCGCCGCCGCCCCCGCTACTACTGTGCGTGCGCGCGATAATTGCACGTTGAAGCGAACTCGAGGGCCGGCCGGCTGGCTTCTCGACGGGCCGCTGCAACGCAATTGATTGCACTGTCGGTGAAATCAATCCAGCGGCCTGAAATAGCGCTCGGAGTGCCGACCAGTTCACGAGCGCCAGAGTGCGAACAAGCGGCCAGCTCGAGTGAGCTCATCGATCGCTCATTTGCACACACACACAATTCACCTGGTCTGGCCTGCTGTTATGCGTCGGCCAGTGGCCAGCAGCGCGTGGCCAAGAGCAGCTCGCTGGCCAGGCTGTGAGTGCAATAATAAAGAGATCTCCCAGAGGCGGTGATCCTTTGCTCTCATCGACTTTTCGACGATCACCACGACGGCGGCGCCTTTTAGGCGCCCATCTGAGAACTCCACTCAACTTTTGCCGGCCAACTTTTAACCACACCAGTTGTCTTTTGTCTTGGCACGCGCTCGCTCGGCCGCTCGCCCGCCCGCCAGCTGACTCGCTCACTTAACGCTCTCGAGCCATTTGCATCAGATCAAATACGAGCGCGCCCTCGTGTTCACTCAGAGTCGACACCACTTGGCCAGAGAGTGTCCGGTGATACTGTGAAGCTGAATGGGCAGCGCCTGTGTCGAGAAGATCATTGAACTTTTCGCCGGCGACTCGCGTGCGGCGAGCCGGACGCCCGGGCGGCGCGTCTTAGGGCCAGCGTCGAGACGAGCTCACGACGGGCGACTGGGGCCGCGCCGCCAAGGTGAGCGTGAGAGAGCGCTTGTGACACGCGCGACAGGCACTTCGGTCTCAGAGTGCCCGAGTCGCGAGCGCTCGATGGCGTCGGCCGCCACGGGCAGACACTTTCGGCGATCGCGTGCTCGCCACAAGTCGCTCGACCGCAGACTGCCCGCATGGCGACCAGTGCGTCGTCGTGCTGGCTGACCGTCGACACGGGACACAGGACACGGGCGAGCGGCCGCGGCCACGCCTCGCGCTCATGTGACGGAAGTGAGGCGCGAGCGGGTTGCGTCACAGGCGCGCCGCAAAGGAACGTCAGCAGAGGCGAGCGCGCGCGCGTCAAGTGGCGCTGGGTGTTGCATTATGCATCGGCAGGTGCGCGCACTCGCCGAGGTGCGCACGAGGCCGAGTGTAGTGCAGTAGGCGAGCTGACGGAATCGGAAACGCGAAACGACCAATTGTCGTGTCGCCTGCGCGGGCGCTCAAGATCTTGACCTCGGGCACGCTGTGCGCTATTGTTGTGGAGCCGTGACGAGCTCGCGCGCCCGCTCAGAGCTCACCTGTTGCGCGCGCACACACACACACTTTCGCCGCGCCGCGTCGAGCTTAAGTTATGCGCACCAATGGTTTAGTCAGGTGTCCGATCGCGCGTGCCGATTGCGCGAACACCCACGCCATCGGCATGCGGCCGCTTACGTAAGCCACTCCCGACTAGAGCTACATATATATATATGAGGGCGAGTTGGTGGCTCGAGTCGCGAACTCGACCGATCGACGACACGGCACAACAACTCAGAAGTAGACTAAGCCTTGAAGACAACACAAGCACCTGACTTGGAGACGTCCACTCGAGACAAGACCTCAATCCGTTACACAAGCGCGCACAGCCAACACATCGCAATGGCCATGAGATTCCTCGGCAGCGTGGCGCTCGTTGAGACACTGCTCGTGATGGCGGTGGCCGCACAAGGCGACACCCAGAGCGGCCGACTCGCTTCCGTTCCGGGCGGTCAGACGGCCGCGGCCGCGCTCGCCTCGTCCGCCGACGGGCTGTCGCGCTACTTCGCGCCCGACGGCCCCATTCAGCCCGGCATCACGGCCGCCATGGGACTGCCCATGCGGGCGGGCGAGCTGCTCAACAACGGGATCACGCGCTTCAGCTCGGGCCTCAACAGCGGCGCCCAGTCGTTGTCGCGCTCGGCTGGCCAGAACGGCCAGATCCGCATGCCCGGCATGGACACGCTCGAGTCGCGCATGCCAGCCTCAATCGCGTCGCTGGGCAACTCCATGCACTCGATGATCCGCTCCAAGAACAACTTCATCCGGGGCCAGGCCGAGGCGGGCATCCAGTCGGCCAACCGGCTGGGCGGCATGATGCGCCAGGGCCTCCAGGGCGCCATGTCGGTGCGCTCGTCGGGACCCTCGATGGGCGGCCAGGCGGCGCAGATGATGAGCTCGGCGCAGGACTTCATGGCCAAGAGCGGCTCGCAGCTCAAGTCGCAGGTGCAGCAGCACCTCGATGGCACTATGAGCCGGCTGGGCAGCGTGCACGGCATGGGCGAGGGCGTGCGCGAACAGGCCAAGGGTCTCACCAGGACGCTCTCGAATGGACTCCAGGGCGCCATGAGCCAGCTGCAGCAGACGGGCGAGCAGGTGCAGAGTCAGCTCCAGCAGAACCACTCGAAGAACATGGGCAGCATGTCCAACATCCTGGGCTCGCTGCAGGGCTCCATGGGCAACATGGGCGGCAACATGCAGAAGAACATCGAGGGCTTGGCGCGCCACGCCCAGAGCAGCGCCCAGCAACTGTCGAGCTCGCTGCAGCAGGCGGCCCAGAAGCCCATGGAGATAATCTCGCAGCTCAGCTCCAATCTCGGCTCCATGATGAAGGGCGGCATCTCGTCCACGGGCACCATGTCATCGGGCGGCCGCGGCTACTGAGGTGCGCACAAATGGGCCCAAGTTGACTGATTAACGAACTCGCCACCAACTGAACAGCGTTGCGCCACCACCACCGACACCCAAAGTGCGCCGCCAAGAGATTGTTAAGTTTTGAGCCAACTATTGTACGATCTGATCCGGTCATCGAATGGACCGCGTCAGTGTCGACAGTAATCACCAGGCGAACGTGTGAACGAAATGAAGGCAAATAAATTATAGATTACCTAAACAATTTGAATTCTTGTCTGTACGAGCGTGACACTTTCTTTTCGACTCTCTGAAACCTGGCGATTGTGCGCCCGCGACCACAACTCAGTGTCAATGTCAAGTCGGTCTATTCGGCAAATCTGTGATTCTATGCGCCAAACATTCTGTGCATTCTGTTTGTCTGCCACCAAACTCGCTCGACATCGACGCAAATCCGTTCAAGATTCGCGGTTACCATGAGCGCGACTAATCAATAGGCGCGTTGAATATTAATGGGCCGCCGGTGAAGTAAGGGGCGCGCAAAATGATATCACGCCAAACAAGTCCGCCTCAATCACGCCAACGCTAATCAAGCTAAACGCGCCGCTTGCCTCATGTGACTCGATTAGAGCGTCGTGGAATTGTTATTTCGGGATGCTAATGCAGCGAGCGCGAGGTATAAATAGTCGCCCCAAAGGTGTGAGAACGAAACTGAAGCTCCGCAACGCAGCCACAAAAGCACTCAGACTGACAAAGAACTCGCACCCACAGCTCCCCAGATAAGCAGCACATTGAAGGATATCAACCGAAAGAGAGACCAAACAAAATCGAGATGAAATACGCCGTCGCCACTCTGGTGCTGCTGAGCCTCGCGGGCTCGGCGCGGATGCAAGACAACCAGATGCAGAACGGCAACGGCCTCCTAGGCACCGGCCTGCAGTTGCCCAATCTGAACGGCAACCTGAACGGCCCACAGCGACAGCAGGGCGGCGATCTGCTGGGCAATCTGCTGGGCGGCCTTAACGGCGGTCTGAACGGCCAGCGCAACCCGCAGCAGTCGGGCGCCAACCCGCTCGACGGCCTCATGAGCAACCTCAACGGCCTACTCAACGGCAGCGGCATGAACAACATGAACGCGCAGCCCCAGATGGGCGGCAACATGATGAACGGCTTCGGCAACAACAACCTGCGCCAGGGCGGACTGAGCGAGCTGTTGCGCAATCTGCCCCAGCGCGGCATGGAGATGATCAACCAGCTGATGAGTCGCGTGCGCGGGCTCATGGGCAACCAGGGCCTTGGCCGGGCCCAGGGCTACGGCAACGGCAGCTCCATGATGAACGGCCTGAGCAACGGCATGGGCGGCGGCTTGAGCAACGGCATGATGAACGGCATGAGCAATGGCATGAGCAACACCAACGGCAACCCGCTGTCTGCGGTGAACAACATGGTTAGACCCGTGACGGACGCGCTCTCGCAGGGTCGCCTGCCGGACGTGAACCAGCTCACGAGTCAGCTCCAGGGCACCGTCTCGAACTTGATGCCCTCGTCGGCGTCGGGCAGCAACGCGCGCATGCCACAGGTCAACATGAGCTAGAGGCGCGACCAGTGGAGAGAGCATCGAGCTAAAGCTCAGGCTCTCGTCTTACGAAACGGAAGTGAGGCAACAACAACAACAACAACAACAACATTAACAGTGACAGAGTTTGTTATTGATCACACAGACACTAATACAGACACCGAGGCGCTGTTGTTTGTGTCTTTGAATTCCATTTCGATTGTTTCGCTCTCGTTGGTGTAGACCTAAGTTGAATCCTTTTTCGCTCTCACTCTCACAGCTCCACTTGGGCGTGCTCATGATCGAGCTCATCGTCCAGCTCATCATCGAGCGCATCTCTCAGTCGCCGTTGAGCTCCTGGTGCAACTGGACGGCGCTGCGGGGCACCTGGAGCGCGTGCTGGCGCGCGTACCGAGACCAGCGCTCAAAGTCGGCGTCGTCGGTGACCCAGCGGCGGCCCACGCGCAGCTCGAGCTCGCACAGGTCGCACCAGAGCTGATAGTCCTGGATCCAGTCGTCCATTTGGGCCCGATTGGCGGACAGCCGGCGGTCCGAGTTGACGCGCAGCAGCGAGTTGATGAAACTCTTGGCCTGGGTTGAGATGCGCGCCCACGGCTGGTCGGGGTAGAGGAAGTTGGCGCGCGATATTTGGTCGTGGATGTTCTCGCCCTCGTTGAAGGGGAACTCGCCCGACAGCGACACGTACACGATCACGCCCACCGACCACAAGTCCACACTCCTGTTGTAGCGCTCGCCCTTCACCACCTCGGGCGCCAGGTAGGCGGGCGTGCCCACGAGCGACGACCTGAACGAGTTCTCCTCGATGATCTTGGCGAACCCAAAGTCGCACAGTTTGATTTGGGGAAATTGACTGCGGCGCTCGCAGAGGAGCACATTCTCTGGCTTCAAGTCGCAGTGGGCAATGTTCTGCGAGTGCAAATACTTGAGCGCCTCGAGGATTTGGTAGGTGAGAAACTTGGTGACCCTCTCGCTGAGGCGCTTCTCCTCGGTGCTCACGATCATCTCGAGCATGTCGTCCTCGAGCTGCTCCATCACAATGTACAGCTTGTCGGGCAGATCGTGCACGCGCTCTAGAATGATGACGCCCGGGTGGTCGAGGCGCGACAAAATGTTCGCCTCGTTCTTGAGTTTCGCCTGTTGGCGCAAATCGAAGCGCGCCTTCGAGATCTCCTTGATGGCCACGGGCACGCCCGACCAGAGGCCGCGCGCCGGCTCCTCGGCCTTGATCTCGCTGATGGCCGCGTACACCTTCCCGAATTGGCCCGAGCCCAGCTCCTCGAAGCCGACGCCCTTGGTGCGGTTCCGCTCGATCAGGTACTTGCCCTCGATCCAGTGGTCGGGTATGCTCATGGGGTCGAGCTTGATCACGATGCGCGGCCTATTGTACAGCCGCGACCGGTTCGGGTCCGTGTAGGTCTTGTGCTGGCCGCTTCTATGCGCGCCGGCCTGTTGGCCGTGCCCGTGGCCATGATGGTGGCCGTGGTGGTGGTGGTGGTGGTGATGGTGGCGCGCCGGCGTCGTGGGCGTCGCCTTGGCCGCCGCCGCCGCCTGGTCGGCTGCCGCGGTGGGCGTGGCCGGACTGGCCCGGCCCACTTCAAGCTGCGACTCTGGGCCGGGCGCGGCGGTGGGCGCGCTCGTGGGCCGGCCCGAGCTGGCCTGTTGCGTCATCGGCGGCTGTTCGCGGAGCACTTTGCGCGGCTGCGCGTCCGCCTCGGCCACAGCCACAGGTGGGGCTGGCTGCTGAGGCGCCGCGGCTGACGACGGCGACTCGTCGGCTTTGAGCGCGTCGGCGGCCAGGCGCCGCGCGGTGATGGCCTCGAGCGAGCCCCGCCAACGGGCCGCCTCCGTCTCGTCGGCCGCCTGGACCAGATACACACTTCCGGTGGCCACCTCAAACGCGAACATGGCCTCCATTTGGGCGCGGAACTCGCGAGTCTTCGTGGGGCTGGTGTTGGCGCTCCTGGCTTGTTCTTGTGGTTGTTGTTGTAGGTGTGGTTGGTGTGGTTGTGGTTGTGGTTGTGGTTGCTGGTTGTTGGCGCGCACGGGCGAACTGAGCGCCACGTCCTCTTTGATCTGTTTGGGCAGCGCGCTGGCCGAGATGACGCGCGTGATCTTGCTGAGCGCGATGGCCTTGAAGTAGCGCGTGGAGGTGTCGTTCTCGTAGAGCGTGATGTCCGTGTCGTCGAGGCGCCAGTAGTGGCGCCGCGACTGCTCGTCCGAGAGCGTCTTGTGCTGCAGCCAGCCCTCAATGATGGGCCGCGTCAGGTCGGGCCGCTTCACGTGCTTCACGCTGGGCGCCAGCCGATGCAACCGGATGTTGTCGCGCGACACGTTCGAGTTGGTGTTGTTCACGGCCGTCCGGTCGCCGCCGCCGCCGGAAGTGGCGTCACTGCTCGCGGTCGCGTCGCCGCCGCTGTCGGCCGAGTCGGGTCGCGCGGCGGCCGCCCGGCTCGACTCGGCGATGCGACTCAGACAGTCGGCCTGCGCCAGGTCCTGGCACTGCGAGTGTACCTGGAGCTTGCAAGTCTTGCACATCATCGGCGACGAGGCGGCCCCACTTCCGGTTCCGGCGCCACTTCCGCTCGAGCCGCTCTGAAGGCGCTTGTTGCAGACGCCGCAGAGGCGCCCGTCGCCCACTTGGATCCAGTCCATGCTGATGAAGGCGTGGTAGGCGACCTGGTCGCGGCGCGTGGGCGAGTGCACGAGGTCGCGCGCGCTGTTGCGGGCGCTGTTCGACAGCTGCTGGCGGGCGCCCGCCGACTGGGCCGCCGTCCGACTCGGCGACTGCTGCGCGCTGGCGCTGCCCTGGGCCTCGGACAGCGCCCCGCCCACTCGCGCGGCCGACTTGTCCGGGCTGAGCGTGCCGGCGACCGGCGACTCCCCGCCGCCGCCGCCGCCCGAACTCGGGATCGAGGTCAAGTTCTGGTGCGAGCTCGACAACTGGGTCGCCTGCACAGTCAGCAGCTTGCCGCCCCCACTTCCGGCCTGCTGCGGCTGCGGGTTCGCGCCGGCCGAGGCGAGTTTGGCCGAGCCACTTGCGGGCGCGTCGTGCGCCGGCTGGTGCGAGTTGTTGGTGGTGGCGACGCCGAGGGAGCGCGCCATCTGCTTGCTGAGCTGCTGGAGGATCGGGTCGAGCGCGCCCGCCGAGTTGCGCACCGACGACTTGGGGCCCGGCGCCGGCTGACCGCCGCCACACTCGCCGCCCGACTCGGCCCCGCCCCCCTTGTTCAGGCCCGACGTGGGCGTGGCGTGGTGAGTCTTGAACGGGTTGGCGATGTTGAAGTGGAGCAGATTGCTGGCCGACTTCCGCTTGGACATGTTCGCGTGGGCGCCCGCGTCGAGTCGCTGCGACGAACTGGAGGCGCTGTCGGCCGCGTGCAGCTGGCCGGCGTTCGGGTGGGCCTCGGCCTCCGCGCCCGAGAGGTCGGCGGTCGGGCGGCGGGGGCGTTTGCTCGGCTGGCCGAGCTGCGAGTAGGGCGGCGGGGGCGGGGCCGCGGCGCTGGCGGGCGGCGAGCCGAGCGCCAGGGCGGCGAGACAGCCCTCACCTGTTGCCTCGGCCTTGAGCTTGCACTTGGGACAAAAGTTCTTGCGACAGGTGGCGCACTGGAAGCCCTGCTTGAAGACGCCCTTGATGAGGGCCGAGCAGGAGGCGCAATGGGTGGGCATGAAGTAGGACTCGGTGTGGAAGTCGTGGGCGATCTTGAGCTGCGTCTGGTTGGTGGCCAGCACCTGGAGCTGAGGCTGCTGGTGCTGGTGCTGGTGGTGGTGGTGCTGATGCGGGTGGTTGTGGTGCGGGTGGGCGGCGTGGGCGTTGCTGGACAGGGCCGAGGTGGAGCTCGAGCTGGACATGGCGGCGGCGGCCGACGCGGTCGCCGAGACGCTCAGGTTCGTTGTGGCCAGCGGCGCGCCGCCCGAGGGCGTGGCCGCGGCGTGGGCGGGCTGAAGTGTTGCGGCGGTCGCGGGGGCGGCGAGCGAGCCCGCGGGCCGCTCGCTTATCTCGATGGAGATGTAGGAGTCCTGGCCGATGTCGGCCACCGAGTAGAAGGGCAAGAAGGTGTCGTTGTGGGCGGAGTACTTGCGCAATATGATGCGGTCGTAGAGGGCCTGCTGGCGGGCCTGGTCGGCGAAGTGTTTGCGCAGATAGTCGCCCACGGCCGTGTGCGCCGGGTAGGCGGGCTGGAAGTAGAGCTCGTTAAGGAAGCCGATGGCGAGCTGCTTCACCAAACCCAGGGCCATCTTGTCCGAGTCGATGGTGCAGCGCCGGGTGAAGATAGAGGTCTTGAGGTGGAAGGAGATCTTGGGCTCGGGCGAGCGGCTGGCCGAGACCGAGGCCGAGGACGAGCTGGCGCCGCCCTGCGTGTGCGTCGAGCTGGCCGTCGAGTTGGAGGAGCTGGACGAGTGGAGCAGCTGACTAGATTGCTGCTGCTGCTGCTGGTGCTGCTGCTGGAGGTGGTGCTGGTGCGGCTGGTGCGGCTGGTGCGAGTGCGAGTGCGCCTGCGACTGGTGCACCTGCGGGGCGGCTGGCGTGGGCGAGCCGCCGACTGCGGGGGCGGCGTGGGCGGCGGGCGCCGGACAGTCGACCGGCTGCTGGCCCGAGCCGGCGGCCGCCTGGGGACGGTCGGCGGCTGTCATCTGGCGGGCCGAGGGCGGCCACTGATTGCAGGCTGATTGCTGTGGACTAGAAGAGAATGATTGGCCTGTGAGACGATGGTGATCACTGAGTGCGGCACTGTATCGACGCCGAGGGCGCACGCAATAGTTGCAAACTGACCCACACACACACACACACTCACAGGTGCGCCGCTAATTGGGAGCAGCGGAGTGGCCACGCACGCGCGCACGCGCGCTCTTTGAGTACTAATATCACTTGTTTTCTTTCTCGCGTTGCGTTGCAGATGCTCGGGGCCGTTTCTTGCCGAGCAGGTGGCCAATAATTTGATGTGATCACTGAATAATTTGCCACAGCTCCTCAGTTGCGCTTCTCCACAATCTCGTCGCTTGGGGCGGCTGCTGCAGTGCTGCAAATAGCTGGGCGCCGCTGCTAATATAAAAGTGATAATATTAACAATAATAATAATAATAACAACGACAGCGCGGGCGCGCTCTTGTTGACGAGCCGCTCGTCGTCGTGTTGTCGCTCCGGGCGGGCGCCTCGATTGGCTGCTCACCTGCGAACTGATTGGTCAGCGCGTTGTTTCGCGTCGGCGGCGCGCACTGAGTGCCAGTCGAGCGGCGACGACAGCGGCGCTGAGTGAGTGAGGCCCGCGCGCTCAAGCATCGCCGCGGGCCCGACACGCACACACTCTCACTCGCTCGCTCTCACTCACTCACACTCGCACTAACACACCGACACACACACACACAGACACACACAATGAGCAGCGCGCGGCCGGCTTCTGTGGGGCGGCGGCGTGCGCGTACTCGCCGCCTCACCTGTGCGCGTGCGCCTCTGTTTCTGCGCTCACCTGGCGCGCGCCGGTATTAAGTGCGCTCGGCGGCGGCGGCGGCGGGGGCGACACGGGCGCGCTAAGCCCGCCGCCCGAGCGCCTTTCTGTCTGGCGCCGCGTCTGTCAAGCGCGCGAGCGAGCGAGCGAGCGTGCGCGCGGGCGGCCGGTCGTTGGCCCACCTGAGCGAGCGGCCACTGTGGCGCGCGGATTTTGTTGCCAGGCGAGCAAGTGGGGATGTCGCGCGCGCGTCGCACTGCAGCGCCGCCGAGTGCGCAGACACTCGAAAGCCAATTAGAAGTCCGTCGGGATTGCTAATTCCCAGCGACGGCCGCACTCGAGTCGCTCCGGGTGGAGCCAATTCGACTGTCGAGCGAGTTAGCGAGCGAGCGAGTTGGCGAACGAGAGCGGCCGATTCCGCAATTCATTAACTTTACGCCTGCACGCGCCCGATGAATGCGGCGCGGCGAGCGCGATGCCCGTCGGAAGTCCGAAAGTTGGCAAATTATCAGCGACGGCTCAACGATCCGCGACGGTGTCAGCCAGCGAGTGGGCCGCCGTGTGTTAGTGTGTTTTCTGTCGCGGTCGTTGTTGTTGTTGTGTTGTGTCGTTGTTGCCGTTGTCGTTTTCGTTTTCGTTGTCGTTCCGGTCGGCGTGTAGGCGTGCGGTCGAGTGCGCGAAGGTGTGGCGCCGGCGGGCGCAAAATTGAGCCACTGCGGGCGCGGGCCGGCCGCACTTGAGGGCGGCGGACGCGTCGATGTTGTGATGCCAGCGCGCGTTGATTGGCGCGCCAAGAGATTAGCGGATTTGTGCGCCGACAGGGCCCTGAGCGAGCGAGCGAGCGAGTGGGAGAGTTATTTTCGTCAGTCAAGTCAGTGGGTCGAGCGGGCGGGCGGCGGGCGGGCAGATAGTGTGAGCCGTGATCTTTGTGACTGTCAGCTTTGTTGGAACTCGGAATTGCGCACCGACCCAGCGACGAGCGCGCGATGAATCGGCGACTTTGTTGTCTCGCGCGACTCGGCGGCGCTCGCGCAATTACGCGCCACCGCCCCGGAGTCAGGGCCGCGCCAATGGAATAATTTAAACTGCAGCCGCGCGTCGGCCAGGTGGAAATTGGATCCGGGCTAGCCCCAGGTGACACTGGCGAGAGCGCCGCTCGGGCAGCCGGCGAGCATCTGAAGCGGCTCGTTGATGCGCACGTCAGGGACTCGCGTGCGGCGCGCGCACGCCACCGCTAACTTGGCGACGACGACACGATCGCCACCTCGACGCCCACGGAGATGAGGCGCCCGATTGAGAGATCGCGCCGGCCGCCGGCTGGAAGTGGCAATTTGGCGCGCCGGCGATTCTCGTCGGGCCGGCACGCAAGTCGGCGCCCAACTGGCGCTCGTCTGGCGGGCGGCCCTTTGCGCGGCCGTGCGCGCGAGTCGCGTGCAATAAGCAGGCCGCTGACAAAAAAGGGGGCGCGCGGCTCTGGGAAGAGCTGCGCGGGCGGCGCCGGTTGGCGATGGCTGGCGAGCTCGCTGACGGCGTCGAGATAATGATGAGTTGTGTCGGCGTTCGCTCGCTCGCCTTTTCGTTGCCGCCCGCCCGCCTGCCCGCGTCCGTGCCATTGGCGTCGTCCAGGAGCCCCGAATCGATTTGGCCAGGCGCGACGGCCACGCCGCCGAGCGCAATATGCACACGTCAACGGCGGCCGCAAATTGCCACAATGGCCGTCGCCGAGCGGGCGCCCTCGCCGGCGCCATCGGCAGCGCCATCACCAGCGGCCTCGCCGTCGACATCGCCGGGCGTCGTGGGCGCCGCGAGTGCAAATTCGATTTGGACCAGCGCGCGGACGGGGCGGCGAGTGCGTCCGCTCGCGCGGCAACTCGCCGACTCAACGACTCAACCGCTCCGACGACTCCAACGACTCCGACGACTCCGACGAGCTCGACGGCTGGTGGATAAAAAATGATTGGCAAGCGCCGGCCGCGCACGTTGTCACGCTCGTTTGCGGGCCAGCGAGCGGCCGCCTCATTGGGCTCATTGGGTCGCAAGGGTTTGCATGCGCGCGCGCGCACGTCGGTGCGAACTCTCGGCGGCGCCTCACCGAGACCAGCCGGCTGATGATCTCGAGCGCACTCGGAAACAGTGCGCCGCATTTGTGAAATTGCGCGCACGCAGCACTTCCGCGCCGCCCGTCCAGATTGAGACGCGCGCAGGCGCTAGGTCCTGGGCCGCGCGCCCACCCGCACGCTCGGGGCTTCTGGAGCGAAGGCCAAATAATATTAACTGACAATCGTGTGTGCGCGCGCGCGCTCAATCTGTTTGCTCGGCCCAAATTGAAGTTGGCAAGCGACTCGTCGCTGTGTTGTCGTCGCTTTGGTCGCATCCTCGTCGTCGGCCTCTCGAGCGGCGCGCATCCGCCGACTTCAGCGCACTTGACTTCAGCGTCGACGCTCGCTCGCCTCTCGATCGGCCAATAAAATCCGCTCAAAAGCCGACAATCTCGACAGCGACGACGACGTTTGTTTTGCCACTTCCGGCGGCGCTCATTTCGCGACAGCGTTCGCGCCGCGCGACAAGTCAACAAGCCGAAGGCCGCCGAGAGTCTGGCGTGCAGAATCGCCTCTCGACATGCGGGCACGCATAAGTCCCGCAGGCGCTCGCACTGACCGACCACAGGAGCGCCGGAAGTGGCGTTCCACTGCTTCCTGGGCGCCCGAAAGGCGCCCGCCAGACAACCGGCGAGACTTCCGGAGGTCAGGTGGGCCTGGGCGAGGCGACGCTGTCTAGGCCGTTGTTGTTGTTGTTGTTGTTGTTTGTCGTCGTCTTCGTCGGTGTCGGCGTGAAACTATTGGCCCGGGTGGCGTGTCGAAGTGAAGACGAGAACCGAGCGAACGACGGGAACCAAGCGAACGGGCGACGGCCACGATGGGCCGCACGTCGGCTCGCTCGCGTGCGCTCTGTCAGTCGCGCGAACGAGCGCCGCTCGCCCAGTCGATGCGCGCGACTCGAGGCCGAGATAATAGAATTGCGCTGGCCGGAATTCGATTAGATATCTTTCCATTTGATCTGATTCGAATCGATAGAGCGCACGCGTCCGACGCGCGCGAACATTGATAAAGTTTTCTCGCGCTCGCTCGGGGCCACTCGGCGCCTCGAGGATTCGCCGCGCCGCACGTGAGCCACGCCCGCGCCGCCGCGGCCGCACATATGCGCCGCCCACTCGCCGCCGCCAGTCGGGCCCCTCGAGATAACATGGGCTCCTCCAGCTCGGTCTCGGCCATAATGATAATCTCCAGCCTCGCGCCACTCCGAAGTGGCGCTGGAGTTGGAGCCGCGAGAGCGACGAGACGAGCCCGGCGACGATGTGGGAGATGTCCGAAGTGTAGGGGCGCCGCGTCGTCGGCGTTTGCGTCAGCGCCACGCGGCCGGGAGGACGAGCGGCCGGGCGGACGAGCAGACGGGCGGACGAGCAGACGGGCGGACGTGCAAACGAAAGAGTGACGACGACGACAACAACGCCGATGACGGCGATGTGGAGCCCAGGCTGCGGTTCTGGCGAATTGGGCCTCGAGTCGCACCTGCGCCCGCTTATTAGTTTGCGCGCCTCTCGCGCCTCACTGCACTCGTACGCGCCAACAGGCGAGTCGTGCGCCCTTCCTCTTGTACAGCCAGATGTTGGCGACGCTGATGATGGCGTCGGCGTCGTGATGATGATCATCCGCTCACCTGTGTGATGGGCCGCTCTCGTCGGCGGCGGCGGCGGCGGCGGACCGATGGCGGCGTTCTATTAATTTCGACGGCCCCGCAACGGGCGGCACGCGCGCAAATTGATCGCCTCGGCCTCCATCTTGAGCCCATGCAGAACATTAGCTTCTTTGGCGCGTGCGCGCCCCAAGGCCGGGCCTGGGCCGGAATCCGTGCGCGCCCGTACAGGTGCTGAAAAGTACATCACGAGCGCTGAGTCGCGGCTCGAGCTTTGTTCCAAGCCCACCTGAGCGCGCGCTCAAGTGGTACCGCCCGCATCTGGCCCGAGGCTCTGGCCGAGCGCCGTCGTCGAGACTGCGGCCGAGAAAAAGGGCCACCGTTGAGCGGAGACGCACGCGCTCGCGCTCGTTGTCATGAATTATGCAACGCGCGAGTGCGCCCGGCTCGCGTTGCCCGGAAGTGAGTGCAGGTGAGCGCGCGGCGAGCTGACCGCGGCCTTGTTCGCCTCGACTCGTCTGCTTGTCGCGGGGGCGCGCGCTCTCGGCCGCGACCTGCGGGCACTCGAGGCTCCACGAGGAGCCAGCGACTAGAGAGAGAGAGAGACCAAACCGACGAGAGGCAAGCGGGCGCCGATCTCTGGAGTCTCACTCGAGAGGGCGCCGATTTGCGCTTCGAGGTGGCCTTTTTATGAGCGACCCCGTCGTTCGAGTGGCGCCAGCGCTCGGCAAACAATGAGTTCGTTGTCGAGAGGGCGAGAGATAAAAAAGAGCCGCCGCTCGTTGGCGATGAATGCGCAGGCCAGAAGTCGTGGCCGCCAGGGCCAAACCGAGCCACGAGCTCAATTGGCGCCGGGCCGGCTTTGTTCTAGAGGCGCGAGATGGAGGACTGGCCTTATCTCTGGCCGTCGCCGTCGCTGTGCAAGTGGCACTCGACCATTGTCTTGGCTGTCGTGCGCTCGCGAGCGCTCTAATTGAGCGGCGCTCTCGAGCGCCTAGGGGCGTTGGCGCACTCGCGACTCATGGCGCCCACGTGCAAGCACTCACCTACTGATAGGGGCGGCCGATCGACTGGGCGCTGGGCCGATAATGGCGCAGTCGTTGTCGTCGGCGTTGTTGTTGGTTTGGATGATAATGATGATGATGATGATGATGATTACGGCGGTGATCTTTGTCTACCGGCCCGAGTGCTAACTTGAGATTTGTCGCCGTGCGCTCGGCCACTCTCGGGCACGGCCCATGCAAACTGTCGTCCACGGCCAGTGTGTTCGAGTGGAGTGCGCTTGTAATTTGATGAGAGCGCTCGTGTCGGCGCCGAGTCGAGTTTCGCTCTGTGTCGTGTGCGGCGCCCAACTGGTCGAGTGGCGAGCTGGTGTGTGTGTTTCAAAGGCTGCCGTGTGGGGGCGACCGACCGGACAAATCCTTGTCCAGCACTGCTCGAGCGGCGGGCGCGTTAATTGGCGCCCGCCGAGGGCGCCGAAAAGGCGGCGCGAGCCAGCAGTCGACGAGGCCAAAGGCGGCGGCTCGCACGCACACGCACACGCGCACACTTATCAGCTTTCATTTGCGTGCGGCGCGGCTGACGCGCGGCCGGATTTAAATTAGTCGTCGTCGTCGTCGTCGTCGTCGTCGCCGCTGACTGGCCGGCAACTTGGCCAGCGGACGAGTGGCAAAGTTTAGTCTAAATATCGCCGCCCGACGCCCACTGCTTGCGGCGACTTGATTGAGTTGGGCGCGGGCGCGGCCTGGCGCTGGCTTCGTGCGAGTCACTGGTGCGCGCGCCCGTTGGCTTGATGGATGAGCGTCGCGTCGAGTTGTGTCGAGCCGTTGCGCTGGCTTGCGTTCTGTTGTGCTGCAGACGGCGGGCGCTTGCGTTCTGTTGCATTGCATTAGGTTGAGTCGGGCTCAGTTGTGCGCCGGCGGTTGGCGACAAAAATAATGAGCCCGCCGACGATGACGACCGCCACGACCACGAGCACGACGACGCCGAGCGAGAGAAGCCACAAATGAGTCGTTCCTATTTCCACGTCCGCCGCTCGCGCTCACGTTCGCCACTCGCGCCCGTCGCTCGTCGACTGCCTGACTCACTCACTCACTCGCTCGCTCGCTCGCTCGCTCACTCACTCACTCACTTGCGGCCGAGTGGGCGCCACCGCTGGGAATTTGCGTCGGTCGGCCTGCGGACCGACCGACGCCACAGGAAGTGCCGGGCCGGCGCAGGCGCAGCAAATGAATACGCGAGTCGTGAGCGCGCGCGTCTCGATCAGCTCGAGACGACTGCCAGCTGGACGGGCGCCCCCAACTGGAGGCCGGCCGATGGTGTCGCTCGTTGAGTGTCTGATGAATTTTCCAATCTGTCGCTCGTGCGCCAGGTACGCGTCGATGTCACCGTCGTCGTCGTCGTCGTCGTCGTCGTCGTCGTCGTCGTCGTCGGGCCCGAGCGAACTCGGACAACACTGGCGCCATCTCGCGCATCTGCTCGCCCCGCCCCCCGCCCGCCCGCTCGCCAGCCGACGTGACGCGCCTCCAAAGTGGCGCCCCGAGAACACGCGCTCGGCCCAAACTAACGAGCTGCGAGCGTCTCGAGACCGTGGGCGTGGCGAGCGCGGGCGCGGGCGCTACTTCATGATGACGCAACGGGCGCGCAATCTGGCGAGATGGGCCGCGCGGCTCGAGAGCGAGCGCGCCGTCGATGAGTTAGATTGATGGAGTGGGCGCAAAATATGCGCCCGTCGCGGGGCTTAATCAGCGGCGCCGCCAATGTGGGCGTGCGGGCGTGGGCGGCGAAAACAAATTGCCCCGCAGATTGTAAACAATGGCCCAGGGGCTGGCCGGATTGTGGCGCATGTCGCCCGGCTCTCAATCAGATTGCGCGCGCGCGCGAGCGGTTACGTAAGCGCCCGCTCGATCAAGAAGAGGCGCAAGATAATTTCCATCTCGGGCGCGCAGATCCCCCGGCCGCCAGGTGGTCGCCGGCGCCGCTGCTCAAGTAAGCCCGCCACTCGTGTCCGTGCGCTTGGCTCGAGTTACTTGCGAGCGCTTGCGTGCGCGCCGCTCGCTCTCCACTGTCGACCGGCGAGCGAGTTCAGCGCCGACTCGAATAAAGGAACAGCCGAGCGCGTGATAAAGTGAGCTTGCCGACGCCAGGCGAGCGCACGAGCGAGCAGGCGCGCGTGCGTCTTGACAAATTGAAATCCGGCCGCGGGCACGCACGCGCGCCGCCACTAACGAACCCCAGCGAGCCCCCTGAGCGGAAGCGAACGCGCGGCCTCGGGCTATCTATTGGACGAGGGGCGTGCCGGGGGCGGCGGCGGCGGCAACTGGAAACACGCGGGTGTTCAATTAGCCGACGGCCGACATGACAAATAAATTGGCTGCTGTCCAGCCGGGCCAGTGATCAAAATCACGCACGCGCGCCGTCTGGGCGCCGTTGCTGCGCGCGCCTCGGGACACGCCAGTGCGCACAGATGCGCGCGCTAGGACAATTGCGCAACGTCGCTAGGCGACTCGCGCGCGATCGCACTGGGCGCGCGTGTGGCGGAGCGCAAACAACGGCGGCCCCGGGCCGAACTCTATTTCCGTGTCCGTCCCCCGCTGTGTGTGAATTTTATGAAGACGCGCCGGACGCCCCAGGTGTCTGGCCGACGGCGCGCGCATGACATTTATTTGCACTCTCCTTGTCATCTTGTTGTTTGCCCGCGCACGCCGGCCGCACTCAACTCGGCCACCTGAGTGCGGGCCGCCAGCGACGCCACCATAACGAGCGCCGCCACCGCCGCCGCCGCCGCCGCCGCCGACCCCAGCGCCACCGTCGGCCGGCTGCTGGCCGCCGCCGAGCTGCTGGCCGCCCACTTGTTGCTAGCTAGCCGCTGGCTGGCCGAGGCCGGCCCGGTGGCCTTGGTGGCGGGCGAGAGTTGCGTGAGCCAGCCTCGGGGCATGGGAGGCTGGGCGCACCGGATCGTCTGGGCGGCGCTGGCCAGGTGCGCGCGCAGATGTCTGAGCTGAGGCTCCGCGTGGGCGGCGCTGGCGAGCCGCCTAAGCTCGATTTGGTTGATCACGAGCTGCACAGAGTTGTCGTGCTCTAGCACCACTCGGTTTCGACACTCGTACTGGGCGTAGACTGGCATCACCAGCAGCGGCTGGCTTCCGGCGGGCGTCGTGAACACCAGGTGCTCGGGCTGAAGCGACTGGCCGACGGGTGGCGGCCGCCCGAAGGCCCTGCTCGGCGCCACTTCCGGCCGGGGCTGTGCAAGGGCGGCGGCCGCCGCGGCCACTGCGCCGCTGTCCTGGTAGAGAGCGATGGAGTCGAGCCGCAGCTGGTGCGTCTCGTCCAGGTGGAGGCGGAGCACGAGGAAGCTGCAGTCGAGCTGCAGCACGAGCTGCTCGCGGAACAAAAACTGCTCGGCGCCTCCGGCCGCCGCCCACTCCCCGCCGCCCGGCGCCAGCGAGCACTGGGCGCTGGGGGGCGCCTGCGGGCCGCTAGCGTTGGCCGCCAACGCCGACTTGTAGAGCTCTATCTCGTAAGCGTTGCCGGGCGCTGGCCGGAAGTTGCGCAAGGGGAAGTAGGAGTCGTCGTTGAACTTGATGAAGGCGCTCAGCGAGATCAGGTAGCCGGGCTGGCCGTGGTGGTCGCGCACGAGCAGGTCGGCGGTGTCGAGCGAGATGCGCTTCATCTCGTCCAACGACAGCCAGCTGCACATCGCGTTCGTGCGGCTCGCACTCCGACTCACGCCCACCTGCGCCGGCTCCCGCTCACCAGCGCTCGCCTCGGACGGGCGCCACCCGTTGGGCGCGCTCGTGGGCCTCAGCGAGGAGGTGGAGTTGGGCGTGCGCCTGCGCGGTTGCGCCGCCGTCGGCTGGCCCGTGGGCGTGGCGGGGGGACCAACGAGCGGCTTGCCCAGCTGGTTCACCACCTCCGGCTGGCCGCGGCCGGCCGAGCGCGGGCTGCCCCTGGGCGGCGGATACTCGGCGGGCAGGTGGCTGTTAAGGTAGTTGGCGTCGTGGCGACTCGACACCGACGAGACGCGCAGATTGTCGTAGTTGTTGTTGGCGTTGGTGTTGCCGATCGTGGCGCGCTCCTGAGACATCGTGGCCGCGCCGATGTCTGTGTGTCGGGCGATACAAACGTTCATCAGTGGTGGGCACTGGACGAGATGCGGGCAAGATGGAGCCGTGCAGGTGCGGGCAATCCCGCCTACTTACCTGCGACGACAAACAGCAGGCCCGCCACGAGGGCCCTCGCTAGACTGGGCACCGCCGATTGGCGCCTCATCCGGTGGCCGGGCGCCGCTGCTCGAGCACGGTCTTCGGCTTAGGTGAGTTTTTCGCAACGGCAACAGAGACGTAGGATATCGTGGTCTATTCTATTCTTTCAGAATCGAGTTCACAATGGCGACAAAGAACTCACGACGACGGCGGCGGCGGCGGCGGCGACGCTCGAGCGGAGATTCGCAATTTGCCAAATAGACGCGCCGGCTGACAATTGAAATTGGACCACTCGATTTGAAGGTGCAATTTGAGCGCACACGAGTGCTCCTCGAGGATATAGAGCGCAAGACAAGAAATTGAGCGGCCGACTGTGATTGCGAACTCGATTTCCTTTTGGCCCCCAGCCCGGCGCCCCCGCCAGTGGGAGGCTTTCGAGAGGGCGGGAGCCACGCCACCTGATGGGTGGGCGGCGAAACAAAGCGAGACAAAGACCGCCATAAAAAGCTGTAGACTAATTCAATCGACTCATGGGGCGAGCAACGTTTTCATTCGGCCACGATGGGAAGCATTCTCTTCGGATCGGCGGCGAGTCCGCAAGGAATAACTGTGAGTGTGTGAGCGGGAGCTGTCACGGGACTGTATATATTCACACAAGCGAGCCTTTGCCGCAAATGGAATGACACTGGGGACAGAGAACGGGGACAATCAGAGTTGCGCGCCGAGTGTGCCGACGCCGCCGCTCATGTCGACATGCGGGCAAGAGGACGGCCGAGTGGGAGGGGCGCCCATTAAGCGCTCGATGGGCTCGCGGGCGCGCACTCGCCGGGCCGCCCGCCTGCAGGCTAGCTCGCCAGATGACGATCATTAATTTGTTCCGGCGGCGGTGGCGGCGGCGGCGGCGGCGAGCTGGCCGGAAGTTCACTTGACGTCATAAATAACCTGTGTCCGTGTGCCGGCCGTCACGCCGCTCGGCGCTCGTGGAGTCCATTGGGGGCCGCGGCGCCCTTGGCGCCCAGGAAGGCGGGCGCCGGCGGCAGGGGCGCCTTCGGGCGCTCGCCGGTGCCCTGGTTGGGCTCCTCGAAGGCGTAGATGGAGCCGCCGACGACAATGGTGCGCGGGGCGCTGCCGTCGACGCCGGTGGTGGAGTCGATCTCGGCGCGGTCGCCATTTGCGTACTCGTTTGCGCGCGCCCGCGCCGCCCGGTCGTCGAGCCACTTGGGCACCACCACAATGATGACGCCCAGCGAGACGAGCACCGAGCCGCCAATGCTGTGGTTGTGGTTTGCAGTTGTTAGCAATGAAAGTCTTTCGTGGCGCGGGGGTGGCTGTCATAGAGAAATGACAGCCGCAAACTGGACAGACTCACTCACCTCGTCATGCGGATCTGCTCGTCGAGCAGTAGGGCGCTGTAGAGGAAGGCGATCTCGATGTCAAAGGTGCGCGCCAGCGCTATGATGCCCGACTGCTCGATCTTGAGCGCGCTCGTGATGAACCACTGGCCGACGGCGCCGCAGAAGCCGTTGAGCAGGATGAAGGCCAGATCGCGCAGGTTGTCGGGCAGGCGCCACTCGTTGAGCAGCAGGAGGGTGGCGGAGCCGATGAGGATGGAGAAGATGGAGAGCCAGAGGATGGTGACCTCGGCGGGCGTGCGCTTGCAGAGGCGCAAGGCGATGAGCGACAACGAGAGACAGATGCTCGAGGCGAGCGCCATGGAGCAGCCCTCCAGCTGGCGCACAGTCTGCGCGCTCAGCGGCACCACTTGGCCGAGCGCCGGCACCAGCGCCTCGCTGCTAGGCGCGCCCATAGGCGCCGTTGAGTTCATGGTGGCGTTCGCGGCCTCGCTCATGCTCCCGCCCGTGGACGTCACCAGGAAGGCCACCTCCTCGATGTTCTTCAATGCCTCGTACTCGCTCCTGTGGCGCTCGAGCTCGAGCGCCGACTCGAGGCCCAGCGCCCGGGCGCACAGGTGGAACAGGTAGACGCAGTCGTCGGGCTTGGCGATCAGCACCACGCCGCAGATCGAGATCACCACGGCCACCACCTTGAAGAGGCTGCAGGACTCGTTTAGGAAGAAGTAGCTCATGATTAGGGTCCAGATGGGCAGCGAGAAGCGGATGGTGGTGGCGTCGCCGAGCGGGATGAGCTTGAGGGCGTAATAGGAGAAGGTGATTGAGGTGCCGCCGAGGATGGCGCGCATGCAGACGGGCGTCCACTCGTGGCGGGCGGGCAGCCAGCGCATGCGCCTGACGGCCAGGATAATGGCGTAGATGAGCATCTGGATCATCGCCCGGAACACGGCCACCTGGATGCCGTGCACCGAGTGGGTGAGCTTAACGAGCATGCCCGCGGTGCCGAGGAACACCGAGGCGCACAGGGCCAGGATTATGCCCAGGCCGGGCACGTACCTGGCCAGGCGCTCGATTAAACTCAGCTGCTGGGTGGACTCGGCGGCCGCCTCGGCCAACTTCCTCAGCTGCGCCTCCTCGAGTTCGCGCTCGCCCGCCACGCTGGCGCACCCGAAATTGCTCGGCCGCCCGATGGAGTCGTCGCCGTAGAGCGAGCCCGCGCCCGAGCTCGAGCTGGTGGGCGCGTCGTCGGCGTAGGAGGCGCGCTGGCGGCCGGCGCGCGACCGCCGCCTGCTGGGCGTGTCGCCGGCGGTCGCCTTGAGCTGGTCGCAGGCGCCGTAGCTGGCGTGTCGGCGCGCCTCGAGCGCGGGCCAGAGGCGCGACTCGTGGGCTTCCGTCTCGGGCCTCACCTGGCCGTCTGTGGCGCTGGCCGACACCATCCGATTCGCGTCCCTGTTGTTGTTGTGGTTGTTGTTGTTGCTGTTGCTGTTGTTGGCGTTATTGGCGATGTTCTTGGTTGAGATGACGGTCTTGGCGACCTCAGTCTCGGGCTGCGACTCGACTTGTGGCCGCTCGGCGAGCGCACAGCCGACAGGCCGCCCGTTGGGCGTCTCCTTGTCGGGCGCCATCGTCGCCTCGTGTCGGCTCTCAGCACGCGCTGGCCGAGTGGCTCCTCTTTGCTCTTCGACGGCCTATCGCACGCGTCTCGTTGTTGTAGTTGTAGTAGTAGTAGTAGTTGTTGTTGTTGTTGTTGTTGTTGTTGGTTCTGATGCTTCCGAGACAGGCCGATTGTTGTTAATTGGGCGAGCTGATTATTTCTCTCTGATAAGATTGTCACGGTCGTCAGCTCGTTATCTCCTAACGCACGCGCGGGCGCGTGTGAGTGTGTCTATTCTGGCGACGGCGTCACTTTGATGCGGCCGAGGCTGGACGAGGAGCTCGTTAATTGTGTGCGTCGCAGCGAGCGAGTGCATGGTATTTGTGCGCCACCTCGACGCCGTTGGCCAACTAATCTGCGCCCAGTGTTCATCGAACGATGTCTACAATGTGTCGGCCTGGTCGCCGGCCGCGCTCGCGCTCTGAAAGCCGCTGATTGCGCCGCAAGTTCACGTGCGGGTCGGCGCGCCGGCGAGCGCCTTAATTATCGACGCGCTCCGGCGAGCCTCCGATCGGTCGGTCGGCCGCCAGATCGCCTGGCCAACGTCTACATGGCCAAAGAGGCGACGCGCGGATTGTTAGATAACAAGCCGCCGCCGCCGTCTCGTGTGTGTCACTTGACACCGGCCGAGAGCGCGCTTGTTGCCGGCGAAAGTGTCGCCCGCGGACGCCAATGGCAGCGCTGAAACAAGCGCGTCTGTTGCGTAAGCGAACACAGACAGAGTTAAGCGAATGCGCGCCGCGCAAGTTACGCAACGCCACCGAGCGCCAGCTCATTTGCATTCCGTGCGCCGAGCGCGCGGCTGGATTTTGCCGCCGCATATTGATGGCGGCACTCTCGCTCGATTGGCGAGCGGCCACCTGATGTGCCTCCAGGGCCACCTCAAGTGGCGGCCGCGCGCACAAAGGCCGCCTGGGGAACAAAGCGCCCGCCGGTCAGTCGTTTCGCCTCGCCCTCTCGAACTCGACTCGCATTGTTTTCAGCTCCAAGTCGGCGAGACGCGGGCGCGCGCTCGCACGCCCCCGCCCGCACACGCGACCCCCGGCCGCGCACACCTCTGCCCACTTCCGCCGCAGAGGGCGCGTCCGCAGGGCCGCCCCTTTATTTCCGCCGTAGCCTTTGTACATGAAAATTACACGCGCCCCTCCTCGACGCGGGGGCGCCAACAATGACAACAATAACAGAAATAACGACTCAATTAATTAGTGCGAGTGTGTAAGTGTTACGTACGCGAGTTACGTCTCTCGGCGCGCGCGTGTTTGTGTGTGTGTGTGAGTAAGTAAGTCAGTGAGTGAAAGTGAGTGAAAGTGAGTGAGTGAGTGAGTGAGCGAGCGAGTGTGTGTGTGTGTCTCCGGCTGAGTGAGTGTCAGTGTGTTGGTTGCGCAACCGGCCAGGCCAGCGGGAGTTATGCAACGGCTGCGCGCGTCCTCGTCACGCGCTCGTCGCGGGTCTCGTGGTGGTGGTGGTGGTGGGCGCGGCCGGCGGCGTTTGGACAGCCGCCAGACGAGCGCCAAATCGGCGCGCCAGCCGCGAGCTCGCCGGGGTCGTGGTGGTGATCGCGGCCGCCGAACTCGAGCTCGTGCTCGCGGGCGGCGTCTCGTCGGCCGACGTGCGGCTCAGCTCCAGCCGCTCGGGCGCGCCCGCGGCCATGCGCGCGCTCGGCTCGTAGCTTATGGAGCCCTGATTGGCACTTGTTGAGTAGACTGACTCATCCGGTCCGCGCTGCTCGCCGCCCGCATCCGACAGCTCGCCCACTGAGGCCAACTGCTGCTGCTGCTGCTGTTGCTGTTGGGCGCGCATCCGGCGCGCCCGCGCCGACTTGAGCGCGCTCGGCCCGAATTCCGACTGAACCAGACGACGTGGCGACTTGTTGGCCGCGGGCGCCGTGGTGGCCGGCGCACTGCTCTCGCCGCTGGCCATGGGCTGCGCCGTGACTTCCGTTTCCGAGGTGGCGTTCACGGTGATGGTGGTGGTGGTCTCCGGGGCGCCGCTCGGGGCCGCGATCTCGCCCGCCGACACGCCCACGCGCGGCTGCGACTCCAGCCGAGTGCCCGCCGAGCTGGCCACCTCGATGATGGAGTTGGCCGGCCCGCTGGAGGGCGTGCCCTCGGTGGGCGTGGCCGCCGAGGCGGTGTTGGGCGTGGTGGAGCCGCGCTCCAGTTGTTCCGGCGATTGCTGTTCCTGTTGGGCTGCTGATCTTGCGGCCCGTCGGCCGACTGCTTGTCGATGGGGGCGATCTGGCCGAGTGCCGGCTGCTCGCTGGGCGTCAGCGTGGTGGTCGCGTTGGCGCCGCTCACCTGCGCGCCCGTGGACGAGCTCTCGTCGCCGCTCGATTGCGTTTGCTGCTGCTGCTGCTGCTGCTGCTGATCGGCTTGCGGCCAGACGGCGCTCGCGTCGCGACTCCAACTGGTCGCCTCCGTGGGCGCCACCATCTGCGCCAGCCGCTCGCCCGCGCTGGCGCCGCCCGACGCGGGCGCCTCGAGCACCACCGACTTGGTGCTCGGGTGGCGGCGCCCGCGGGCTCAAAGTCTCGAGCCTGCCCAGGCGGCCGCCGCAGTCGACATTGTACCACCAGTCGCAGTTCTGCGTCTTCTGGTTGAACTGAGTCTGGTTGTTGCACCTGAACATTTGGTGGCCGGTGGGTGCGCACTGGTAATAGGCGCGACACCGCTGCTCCAGGTCCGCATACAGACCCGCCGGCCGGCCCGCGCAGAAGCTCGACGGCGAGCGCACCGTCGATTGGCTCTTGGCCGACACCGCTTGCTGCGGCTGCTGCGGCTGCTGCTCGCTCTGAATGGCCACAGGCGCCGTCTGAGTGGTCGACACCGGAACCGGAAGTGGGCTTGGCTCCAACTCGGCGGCCGAGTCTACTAGGATGCTGGTGGCGGGCGTCGAGGAGCTCGCCACTGAGTCGGGTTGCTGTTGCTCGACAGGCTGGCGTTGGGCAGGCGCCGCCTCGCCGCTGAACACCTGCCCCACCGGATGTTGGACTGCAAGCTCAAAGTTGTGCTGCTGACTGACAGCCGGCTGGTGCTGGTGCTGGTGCTGTTGCTGTAGGTTGACAAACTGGCCGCTGCTCAGTGGCTGGTAGTGAAAGTATTGTGCCTCCTGGAGACTTTGTTTGGGCCGCTGCTCGTCGTCCACCTCGTTTTCGTCGCGCTGACTCACAAAAAAAGTGTTCGACGCCATCGACGGCACGGCTGGACGGCTTCCGGGCTGCGCGGACTGGTCCCCATGCCGGTAGTTAGGGCCCGCAGACACGACCGTCACTGGAGTCTGGAACTGAGCGCCGGCGTTGTTTTGCACGCCAAAGTTGGCAAAGTCGCCGACAGCCGGCCGGAAATGGCGCGAACTCTGCTGGTACTGGTGAACAAAGTTGTTGCTCGCCAATGGCTTCAAGTGGAACCGCTGGCTCGGCGGCTGCTCGAAGCTCACGGGCCGCGCCACTCCGTTCTGGTGCAGTGTCACAGTGTAGGGCAGCGTGAAGACCTGAGTCTCGAGCAGTTGCTGCGTCTGCGGTGCGCCGTAGTCGAAGAAGCTCGCCTGCGACTGGTGCTCGCCACTCGTGACGTACTGCAGCTGTCGCGGCTGCTGTTGCGCAACCACCGGCTCGTTGAATACCTGGCCCTTGCGTTCAGCTGTTGTGGTGGTGGTGCTGGTGGTGGCGTTGCCGCCAGCGCTCGAGTTGGCCGCCACTCCGAAGGTGGCGCCCACTTGAATCTGGCTCACCACTTGGGTGTGATTGCTTCCGGTTTCCGGCTGAGCCTCCACCACTTCCGGCCGATTGGACTGGCTCACACTGGAGAGCGGGCCGTTCTGTTCGGCGCGCAGCTCGGTGGCGCCCGGCTCGGCGTCCGAGTCCGCGTCGTCGACGTCGTCGTTGACATTGGAGCCGCTGTCGCTGGCGGCGCCCTCACTTCCGGTCTCGTCTGTCTGCTCCTGGACGTCGATCTTTTGCTGGTCGAGCGCCTCGTCGCCAAACTGTTGCTGCTGGTGAATGTCGAGCTTCGGCGGCTCCATCTGGTAGAGGCCCGACTTGAACTTGTTGGCGGTCGGCACGGTGTGAACGTTTGGTCGGCGACTCTGCACACCAAACTGATCGCTCGAGTGGCTCACTGGGCCGGCCCTGTTCGGCTGGAAGCTGAGCGGTGGCGCCGCTTGAGGGCCGATGAACGGGCTATTTGGACGCACAGACTGTGGCCGTTGGAATGGACCCTCAGGCCGGAGAGGCACCTGGGCTGCGGGCGGTCTGTGAGAGGCCGCGAGCTGCTGCTGCTGCTGGTGTGCTTGTGGCTGTCGCCACTGAGTGTAGGCCCAGTTGTGAGTGGGACTCGTGTAGCCGGAAGTGGCGAGGTTGGGCTCGCGGTAGTTGAAGAAGTGCGGCGCCTCATGGGCGGCTTGCGAGGGCGCGAACATGAGCTCGCCGACGGGCTCGTGCTCGCCGATGGACGCGTGTTGTTGGTGTTGGTGGTGGTGCTGCTGCTGGAGTCCGTGCTGATTGTGGTGGAGTCCCCTGAATGGCACCGCCGACTGTGTGTGATATTGCTGGCCCACGCTGAAGGGCAGCTGCATCAGCTGGCGCGCCTGCTGGATGAAGTTGGTGGCCGCGCTGCCGATGAGCTGGGCGCCCGCCGACTGGCCGGCGCCGCCGAAGAGGCGCGCGCCCGGGCTCATCACAATCGAGGCTGGCCGATGATGGCCGCCGCCGCTGCCACTCACAGGTGGCGCCACCGAGTTCGGCGACATCGAGGCGAACTGGAACATGGGCTGGGCTTGGCTGTGCTGCGCCTGCATCATGAGCGCCTCGAGTTGGCGCTGATCGGAGCCGAACTCGGGCGCCTGGCTGCCGGCGGGCACCAAGTCGGCGGCTCCCTTGAAGGGCCCGATGATGAAGCTCTCCATCTGGTCCTGTTGGAGTTTCTGTTGGTGTTGTTGAGGGTGGTGGAGTTGTGGGCGTTGTTGTAGTTGTTGATGTTGGTGTGGATGCGATTGCGCAACCACAGGCAACGTCTCCTTGGCGCGCGCCGCATTCTGGTCGGCCTCGTTCGCCAGCTGCTCGTCGACCGAGGCCACGATCACCGCGCTCGCCGCCGACTCGAGCCGCCCACTCTCGGGCTCGCTCAGCAGCGGATGTTGCCGGAAGTTGCTGGGCCTAGTGTCTGTGACTTTCGGAACATTTTGGTCCATCGTCAGGTCGGCATGTTGCTGTTGCGCAACCGGCGTCGTCGCGTTGGCAGCCGACTCGAGGCGGGCGTCATCCGCGGGCTCGCTCTTGTTTGCGGCGCCGGCTGGTGGTGTTTGCGCCTCGACCAGACTCACCAGCGCCGGCGGCAGCGAGGCCTCGGCTGCGGGCGTCTCGGCGAGACTGGCGTTCGTGGCGCTCCAGTCTGCGTGGGCGGCGTGGGCGGAGCTCGAGTTGGAGCTGGTCGAGTCCGCGATGGAGCTGCCGATCTCGCTCATCAGCGCGCGCTCCTCATCGCTAGCCAACTGCGCGCGCGTCCCATTCACTCGGTCGCCTGCGCCGGAAGTGGCGTTGGCTGCCGCGGGCAATTCCGGGTCGGCGATCACAATGGCCGGCATCTCGCGGTACTCCTCGATGGGCGAGCGCGTGGGCGGCGGCGACGGCGGTGGCGGTGGCGGAGGGGCGCCCGATGCGCCGGGCGCCAGCTCGAGCACGTGCTGCGCGTTGACGATCACAAAGTCGTCGTCGGGCTCACCGTAGCCGAGCGCGTGCTTCTTGGGCGCCTGCTCGTCGGGGGCACTTCCGGTCGGCTTGAAGGCCGTGATTGCGTGCTCATTGGCGACCAGTGACTGCTTATTGTTGTTGCTATTGAAGTTGGTCGTCCACTGCGAGGCGCTGGTGGGGAAGCTGGCGAGTTGCTTGTTGGCCGGGAAATGCTTCAGCACCAGCGGCATGATCTGGTCGTGCGGGAAGCTGAGCTGCTGGTGCAGCTGCAGCATTTGCTGTTGCTGCAGCTGCAAATGTTGTTGTTGTTGGTGTTGCTGCTGCTGCTGGTGCTGCTGGTGCTGTTGTTGTTGTAAGTGGAGAAACTTTGGCGCCGACGAGATGGAGGCCGACTTGCCGGGCGAGTTGGCGAGTATGCGCCCAAATAGCGACTTAGGCAGCGCCTGCAACAGGTGCGCGCCCGGATACTTGAGCGGCGCGGGCGCACTGGCGCCACCGGAAGCGCCCGGCGCGAGCATCGCCTGGAACATGGGCCTCTTGAGTGGCAGCATCATGGCGCCCGTTACTCGCTGGTGCGAGCCCTGCGAGTCTAGCGCCTCGCTTCCGGCGCCAGCGGTCGCCAGCTGCGCGGGCGCCATCGGTGTCGGCTGCTGGGGCAGGTAGGCCGGAAGTGAGGGCGGCCTCTCTCGGGCGTTGGCCAGCGACTGGAGTTCGAGTTGGTGTTGGTGTTGAGGTGTGGCAGTCATCCAGGAGGAAAGAAATGAGGGCAGTTTGAGGGCGTCGATGGGCGCCAGCAGGCCCAGCACGGCCAGACCCAACAGGAGAAGGGCGCCCGTCGAGTGGACGCGCCTTCCGGGGCGGCCGGGTATCGACTTCCGGCGCATAGTCGGCGCGGTCGTTGAGTCTCGTGTGAGGTGGCGGGAGGTGAACGTCTCGGTGGCTGTGGTGCTGGAGGCGGCCGCCGGGGCCAAGTCGCCGCCGAGTCGAGCGCTAATCGGGTGCGGGATGCATTCTGTGCGTTGGCGGCGGCGGCGGCGGCGGCCAGGATGCCAATGAGGCGGTGATGGGCGAGCACGAGTGAGCCGGTTAGTCGTCAGGTGTACTCGGTGTACTCGCGTGATAAATGGCGCGCTGATCGCCGCCGACGGGCACTTGGGCCGTGCGACGAGTTCGCGCGGGAATCATTCTCATCCGGTCGGCACGCGAGGGTCAAAGTCGGCCAACTGCGCCGGTGATCTCAGGCGCCGACGAGCCGAAAGTGGTCGCGTGTGCGCCGAGAATATTGCCGCGAGCGCATACATCACCAGTGGCGCGGCTCGAATTTGCGAGTCTGTTTGATTGAATTCGGCGGCCGCGCGGTGCGATATGATTCTGGCAGCGCCGAATTTTCTCGCTCGCTCGCTCGCTCGCTCCACAACAACATCAACAATCTCGGCCGACTTGACGGCGATCGCCGCGGCTGTTTAGTGGCCGCAAACAAGCGACCGACTTAATCCCATGATTAGGTCGAACGCCATCGATAGCGCGCTCGCAAGCGGATCTCGGTCGTCGTCACTGTCGGCGGCGCGTGAAGATTAGCCCCTGAGCCGAACTCCGGCAAGGAATGGAGAGTTCTTATGGGAGAATTTGGAGCCAATCTGAGGCGCTTGAGAGTGACTCTGTCGCGGCCGTTTGGTCTCACTGGCAATTGGCTCATAATTTGCGGCATCATTTCAGCCGACTCGAGCGGAGCCGGTCGAGCGCGCGAGCCTTGCCCGCACTTCCGGCGCCGCATTCCGACCGAGCGACTGGGAGGTGTTCTCTCGCGTGCGCCACTAATCTGATCTCTGCGAGTGGCGGCTTTGCGAGCTCAACCCGATCCGAACGGCGACTGAATGGCGAGTGAATGGCGAGTGAATGGCCAGCGGATCTGGCGCGACGCTCGCTTAAAGTCAATTAGACTTTGGCCACAACGGCCAAGACGACGAAAACGACCACTACCAAGACGACCAAGACGACGACCGAGACGCTGGCGCCATGCGGCCGTCGAGACAGTGATTAATTAGCGTGGCAGCGCGCTCTGCCTAATTCGTGCTTATGCACCTTAGAGCTAATTATCGGCCGATCGACAGGGCGGCGGCAGCGGCGGCGGTGGCGGCGCCAATGCTGGCGTCGAGTTATGACTAAAGTCTGAATGTATGTGCTGGGGTTTGAATAAAAGTCATGCCGGCAATATCAATTAGCGGCGCCAGACGTCGACCGGAAGGCGGGGTGCCGGGCGGAAAGAAGAGCGGAGGAAGACGAGTCGAAGAAGAGCTGGGCGGCCAAGCCCGGCGGCCGATCGGGCGAGGGCGCAGTTCGGGGGCGCATTGTCTCTTGGAGGGCGCGGCGGTCGTTGCGAGCGGCGCGTTGCGCAACAGGCCGACTCCTGTGCGCGCGCGTACACGAACGGCGCACTTCCTGGCCAGGCCGAGCGAGCGGCCTGTGCGCGCGGCTACTGGCGGCTGCTGATCGCTCATCAGCGCGCGCCGCGGCTGCAGCTTAAATGTTAATTTAGATGAATTGGATTAGCGGCGCCGGCTCGCCAGAGTTATGGGAAGCGCGTTGCGAGTGGCGAGCGCTCGACGCGCGATGCTCGCTAACAATTGAATTTGATCACGACGGCGCCGCGGACGCAGATCGAGATAGTCGCCTAAGGTGAGGAGCGGCGGCACAAAAGTCGTCACGGACTGCGGCCGACGACGACGGCGACGACGGCGACGACAGCTCGGAAGTGTTGCCACTTTCGCGTTGATAATTTGGCGCCACCGCCGACGGTCACAGTGGGCGCGCTCCGCAAGCGAGTGGCCAACGCGTTGCGCTCTCAAGGCGACCAGAGCCAGCGCGAGTGTGTGTTTGTTTAGGTCGGCGCCGATTGGCTCGATCGAGGGGGCGGAGACGCGCGCGCCCGCCAAGTCAATGAACGCACCTGCGGCTATTAATTTGCTGCCAGCAAAGTGCCGCCGCTCGCCAGTGGCTCGGCGCACGGGCGAGCCAATGCAAACAGTGCCGACATTGCGGCGCTTCTGAGTGAGCGCCGCCTCAACTAAAAGAGAGAGAGCGGAGCCACTGGAGCTCCAACACGAGATCTCCGGCGGCGAGTCGCCGTTGACGCCCGCGGCAGCTGGCCGGCGGCGACTCTTTAGGCGAATCCAATTGTGTGTGCGTATATTGAGTTGCACTGGCGAGCCGCCGCCGGTCGCCAGGCCCGCGCGCGACGCAATCGAAAAGGAGCGAGCGAGAGTGAGCCAGCCGACGAGATTAGCGCCCCGCGGCCTGAGTGCTCTGCGCGGCCGCCATTCTTCATCCTCATCTCGCTTAATTAGTCACAGCCCTTCGAAGACGACGACCACGCTGATGACGACGACGACGACGACGACGACGTCGGGCGGAGGCGAAGGATATCCGTCGGCGCGTTGTCTCATCGAAATCGTCGTCGTTTTCGGGTTACAACCTCGACGACGACGAGCGGATGCAAACGACCTGGCGATCCGCAGGTAAGGCGCGCACTCGGCGCGACCACGACCGCGACCAGATTATTATCGGCGCTCTCTTTCTGTTTTACGATTTCGATTATTTCATCGGGCGCCACCGCCGCCGCCGCCGCCGCCGTCGCCGCCGCCTATCGATTGAGTGACGACGTCGGCTCGAGCGCCCAGAGCGGCGCCACATCGGTCGCCCTAGACAGCGACATGCGGGCGTGTTGTCGCCACTCGCTCGCTGCTCGGGCGCGCTAATGAAACGGCCCGGCGCCGAGAGCTGCGCACACTCTCTGGCCAGATGGCGGCGCTGATTAGATTGGTCGCCGCAGCCCCCGCGAGTTTTAGGCATATTTTTGCCAATCACTTGCGCACGCCGACCACACATTCGCCGCGCGGACGCGCAGACAGCCTGACCGGCTCGATGATTGCGTCACTGGGCGGCCGCCGCACCGGTGGCGACGGTCGCCCGATTGGCGCGCGCGCGCATTGATATTTATTCGTTCGCCAGTTCGTGCGCTCGCCTAGACGCGAAGGCGCGAAGGCGCCGAACCAGTCGGCCGACTGCTTCGGCGACCAGATACTGGATTTGCATTTCCGCCGCCGCCGCCGCCGCCGCCGCCGCGCGAAGAGTGCGAGAGCGCCGATAAGAGCGGTCGAGTGGCGAGCGAGAACTGCCCCCGCGCCAATCTCGCCTGTTGACACACTCTCACGTGTGCTCAGCACACACAAAGTCCAAGTGCGCGCGCTCCAATAAGCGCTATCTGGTCGTCGTCGTCGTCGTGGGCAACAACTTGTAATTCAGCGAGCGTTGTGACTGGCGCCGCTCGCAGCTGGCGCCCAGATTTATTAGTCGCCCGGGCGGCCATATATTAGAGAGTATCGCGCCGATTGCGCGCCAGAGTGGCCGCCTTATTGGGCAGGTCGCGGCTCCAATTGGACGGACGGCGCTCTTCGACAAACTCGGCGCGTCGGCCGAGTGTGCGCTCGAGCGAGTGGATCTGCGCTCAGGAGAGAAATCGATCGCGCGATTGAGTTGCGCAAGAGAGAGAGAGAGAGAGAGAGAGAGAGGCGCCCGCGAGCGCCAACAAATTTGATCGATGGCGCGCGCCGCTCGACCCGATCGCTGGCCGGCCCTTAGAGTGCCGTCTCGCCGCTCAATCTTTGCGCAAAATCTCATAATGAAGCAAACACTTGTTGCGTCACCGGCGGCAACGTCGTCGTTGTCGTCGTCATCATCATCATCATCATCATCATCATCATTATGAAACTTCTCCTGTGTTTTGATTTCTCCGCACGTCTCTCTCATTTGTTGGCGGCGCTGATTGACTTCCAATCAATGGCGCAGGCCATCGAGCGCGCACTCGGCGACTCGGTCTGAATATCACTTCCGTTCGGCCTTTGTGTTCCGTTCGGCTCGACGCGCGACCAAACAATGGCCGCACGCCGCCGATGTCGGTGATGTGCGCGTCCGGCGTGCGCTCGGCGTAAAGTAGCGCGCAGACGCGATCTCATTACGCAACGCAGCGAGCGCATCGAATCGCACATATGCAACTTCCGGGCGAGCGCATCGAATCGGCGCCGCGCGCGCATGTCATTGGCAAACAACGGGCGCCGCGGACGCCGAGTCTCTAATTGGAGTCCCGAGGGACGGGAGCCGACTTCCGGCGCGAGTGGTTGGCGTCGGCGACCAGTTCGCGGCGGCTCGCACACTCGCGCGCGGCCACACTTCCGAGCCGATTGACAGACAAGCGCGACGGCTGCCGGACACTCGGCCACCTGCCCGCATCTCGACTGCTTCGGCGGGCCTGTGTTGCGCAACAGAGCGCCGGCGCGATATCGCAGAGAGCCGGAGATCGTTGCGCGCACGCGCGTCCACTGAGCTCCCGGTGCGCCGCTAATTCTAATTGATTGCAGCACTGCCGGCGGCTTCTCGCTGGCGCGCTCGTTGTCGCGCCGCCAGTTCGTCGCCCGTCGCTCGGCCGCTGTCCGCCGACCGGTGACACACACACACACAAAGGAGTACGATAATGAGCGCCGGCGGTAGCGGCGGATTGGCGGCTGATAAGTGCGCGCACAAGTCAATCGGATTAGCGGAGGCGCACTGTGAGCGATGTCGACGACCTTCAGGGGGCAGTCGGAATTTGCTGTTTGATTTGCGCGCTCGTTGTCATTGGGCTCGCCGACCGGTCGCCCGACGCTCACCGGGCGCTCACCGGGCGCTAACCCGGCGCTCGGCGGCGATCCGGCGGCGCACTCGAGACGGCTGCTAAGCTAGCCGGCGCTAAGTCGCGAGCTCGGCAGCGGCCGCGCGATGATGCCGGGCGCAGGCAAGCGACAACAATGGGACGACGAGTGTGTTTTTACGGCGCCCATTATGCGAGCGCGCCGGCGAACATCCGCGAGGAAGATTTGCGTCGCCGCCGCCGCGCACCTGTTGTCCCCCGCCTCACTCTCGCTCGCTCGGCGAGCTGGAGGCAAGTGAGAGCGGCGCAGATTTGAATTTGGACGAGAACTCTGGCGGCGGCGGCGGCGAGTCGGCGGGCGAGTGCGAGACAGCGCCGCAATTAAGCCTGCCGACAATCGGTGCGCGCGCGCGCAATTGCTCAGTGCGATGCACTCGCTCATTTTACATGATTGTATTATTGACAACTTGTTGTTGTTGTCGTTGTCGTGGTTGTCCTCGGCCGACTTTCGCTTGTCGCCCGACACGCTCACTCCCTCTCTCTCTCTCTCTCTCTCTCTCTCTCTCTCTCTCTCTCTCTCTCTCTCTCTCTCTCTCTCTCTCTCTCTCTCTCTCTCTCTTTCTCACACAGACACTCACTCAGACGGCAACAAAGGCTCGCCGGCGCCGAGACGCCCGAATCCATACGACACCGCTTTGAACTCGCACAACAATAACAATAAAGTGGCGGCCGCGGCGAGCGTCTTCTTTGCATGTCGGCCGTCTCGGCGCACCGGCGGCGTCGGTGGCGTTTTATTATCGAACTGAGCGCAGGCGGAATTCAATCAGACTTGTGTTCGAGTGGATCGGCGGCCAGAGCTCTCGAGGCGCAGGCGAAATTGCGCGCGCCGCCAGTCACACAAGACCGGCGGCGGAACTAAGGCGCCGCCGCCTCGCAACCGCCGCCCATTGGCCGTCTGCGTGCGCCCGCCTGTCACATTAACATGACGCACTCGAGCGCTAAATCGAGTCGCCGGCTGTTGCGTCCGTATGAGTTATCGATTATGTGGCCGAGCGGCCAAGTGTACGGGCGCGCGCGCCACCGCCGCCGCCGCCGCCGACTGGCAGCCCACAATGGGCCGGCCTAAACAAACTCGGCCCATTGTCCGGCGGGCCGTTGTCATTATTTTGATTATTATCATTACGCCTCTGGCGTGCGCTCTCCGGCGGCTCAGAAGCGGCTTGTCCAGCGCGACGGTGTTGCGCAACCGGCGCAACCGGCGCGACCGGCGCGCATGCAAGGGCGACAATTATCCCGCCGGCGCCGCCGCATGCGGGCATCTGCGGCGGCCAATCAACAGGCGCGCGCATGTCACGCGCGCCCGAGTTCTCACAGACATGCGCGCGATCACAAAGGCAAGTGCTCGTTCGCTCGGCCGCGCACAAAAGGCCCCGAGGGCAGCTTGGCGCGCGACAATTTGTCCGCGTCGTGATCGATGGCCCGAAAAGTCGCACGCCCCCAGCCAACCTGACCGGAAGCGGGCGGCCAACGCGCTCGCCGCGGCTCGGGCCGAAACAAATTGCCGTGAGAACAGCGCCACCGCTTCCGGTGGCTCGAGAACTTCCGCCTCGGCGAGCGAGGCGCGCACAAAACTAAGGCCACACTTACCGTTTGTGTCGAGCGCATTGCACTGGACGCGCGTCGACTCCCGGGCGCTCGCCGGCGACTCGGCGCCTCTGCTGGTCGTGGGCCGCCCTCCGCTGCGATGTCTCGCGGGCGACATTCGTATGGCGACTGGCGCAGCTGCGCGGGCGCGCGTGCCTAGGGTCGCGCCGCTGGTCGGCCGCTGGCGGCCACTTGCGTTTTGTGCCGCGCCCATGTGGTTGTTCGGTTTGGTTGCGCAATCTCAGCTGGCCTGGACGGATCGAGGCAGACCTGCTGGAGGTCCCTATCTGCTTGCTATCTGTGTGAGTAGGTGTTTGTGTGTGTGTGTGTGTTTTATGAGTCGGTGTTTACGGTGGGCGAGCAATCTCTTGGTGCCCCCGCGAGTGTGTGTTTTCTTGACTCTGGACTGTGTGCGAGGCAATGGCGGCGCTCGTCTCGGCTCGTCGCTACTGTGTGACAAGCGCAGAGCGGCCGCTACTATGCAACACTGTCGGTGCTTTGGCTGCTGCCGGTGTCGTGTCGGTCTTGTCGGCGCCGCGGGTGAGCTCTGGCCGCGCTCGCCGCTAAGTATCCAATCAACACGAAGCTCGCAAACGATTGCGTGCGCCTGACTGGCAGCGCGCGAGTGATGCAGCTGATAAGTGAGCGCACTAACGAGCTCACCTGTCGCTGGCGAGAGTAACTTTCACTCGGCCCAGCCGATCGGATGGTCTCGCCGGTCCGACAGAGAGAGAGAGAGAGAGAGAGCGAGCGAGCGAGCGCGCCGCTCGAGGCGCCAAACAAACAGCGACGGCCAGTGGCCGGCGGCGCGGCCCGCAGATGCCGCCCTCTTTGTGTGCGCGCCGCTCGGGGCGGAGTTTGGCGGCGACTCGCGTCTTGCGGACCGGCCGCACCTGAGTGTCTGTGTGCGTGTGTGTGTGAGTGTGAGTGAGTGCGCGCGCGCAGTCGAGGAAGCCGTGAGCGCGCACACGAAGAGCGGCGCGCGACTTGGTCGAGATGCGGCCGGCGGCGCACGCGATCTCAGTTGTGGCCGAGCGAAATGGACTTGGTCAATGGAATTGAATCATCGCCTCCACTCACACGCACTCGCCAACTAATTAGCGAGCGCCGAATTCATTTGCGCTCCCGCTGGCCAGCAGCCTGTCACTGCTTTAGCGTGAGCACGAGCACCGTCGAGGACCAGATGAGCACCTGGATGACGTTGGTGTAGGTGACGCGAAAGTTGAAGGCGCTCACCGCCAGGCCGCCCTGCTCGTCGAGCCGCTTCGACTGCTTGAAGTAGACCAGCCGGAGGTGTTGCAGGCGCTCGCTGCGGGCGCAGCGCCGCGAACAGGTGAGCAGCGCCACCAGCGACCAGTAGATCGGCTGGAGGCGGCGGGCGCGCGCGTGGAACTGAGACACGATGCCGATGGCGAAGAACATGGCAACCAGCACCAGTGCCAGAACGACG
>SNVD02010204.1:0-42947 GCA_013180625.2 Boswellia sacra | reverse complement strand
ATAGACTACTTCATGTGGAGTCTTCTTGGTTGATGAATGGATGCTGGTGTTATAACAGTATGCTGCCCAAGGAATCCATTTCACCCATCTTTTGGTCTATGGCTGGTAAAGCATCTTAAGTACATCTCTATTGTCCTGTTAACTATCTTCATTTGTCCATCAGTTTGGAGGTAATATGAGGAACTGAAATTGAAATTGGTTCCCTCTAACTTGAATAATTCCTTCCAAAATAAACTTGTAAATGTAACATTTCTATCATAAACAATACTTCTAGGCACGCCATATAATTTAAAAATCTGTTGAAAGAACACTTGAGCAATACTTATGGCAGTATATGGATGTGAAATTGGGATAAAATGATCAAATTTTGACAATCTGTCAACAACAACAAAACTAGTTGTCTTCACTTGAGAACTTGGGAGGCTTTCAATGAAGTCCATTGAAATATCAGTCCATACCTGCACAAGAATTGGCAATGGATGGAGGAGTCTTGTAGGAGCTATATTGTCTGCCTTGTGTCTCTGACAAACATCACACTGCTTGATAAAATTTTTTATTGTTTTTCTTATTTTCTTCCAATAAAAAATAGATCTTACCCTTTGCAAAGTCTTGTGATACCCCTTATGTGTACTCGAATGCATTTCACTCACAATTGGCTATAGTAATGGAGAGTCTTCCAACAAGTAAATTCGACTTTCGAAATAAAGGACTTTATTTTTATATTCCCAAGGTCTCATAGCTTCCCCTTGTTCACACAATCTTACTATTTGCTACAAAGTTGAATTATTTTGTACTTCATCCAAAATGGATTCCAACCATTATGGTATTGGCAAGAGAGCATCTGCACCATGTTTTCTTTTCCTTTTAATATTCTATGGAGAAATCATACTCCACTAACTTTGCAAGCCATTTTTCTTAGGCTATTGTTTATCCTTTGTTCCTACAAGTGTTTGAAGTTTCTCTGATCAATCCTTACAATGAATTTTCTACCAAGTATGGCCGTCACTTCTCATACTACAAGCACGAAAGCCAACATCTCTTTTTCATAAGTAGAAAGCAACAAATTTTTACCTTGTAAGGCTTGGCTGAAAAAAGCCATTGGTCTTTTATTTTCCTGGAGAACTCCACCAATTCCAAACCTTGATGTATCATATTCTACGATAAGGGTTCTTCAAAACTTGGTAAGGCTAAAACAAGAACCTGCGCCATCACCATCTTGAGTTGCTCAAAGGAATCTTCAGCCTTATAACTCCACTTGAAATTTCCCTTCTTAAGCTTCTGTATTAATGGCCTAGCAATGTTTCCACAATCCTTAATAAATTTTCTATAATACCCTGTCAAGTCTAGAAATCCATGTAGGATCCATGTAGGCCTTTAACAGTTTACGTTTAGGCCATTCCAACATTGCAGTAATTTTTCCGGGATCTACATCAACCACTTCACTGGAAATTACATGCCTTAAGTATTTCACCTCTTCTTATCCAAGTGAACATTTTTCTCTTTTCACAAATAACTTGTTAGTCCTTAAAATAGATAACACAGTGCAAGTGTTCTAAGTGATCTTCCTATGTCTTAACTGTAAAATATCATCAAAGAACACTGGAATGAACTTACGAAGAAATTCCTTGAAAACGTCATTCATCAAGGATTGGAATGCCAAAGGAGCATTGGTGAGGCCAGACGGCATTACCATAAATTCATAATGCCCCTAATGAGTGTGAAATGCAGTATTGGCAAAGTCATTGGGATTCATTCAGATTTGGTGATGGCCTGAACGCAAATCAAATTTGGTGAAATATTTAGCTCTGTACAATTCATCAAGCAACTCATCTATAACTGGGATTGGGAACTTGTCTTTGATTCTCATCTGATTCAAAGCTCTATAGTCAATACAAAGCCTCCAAGATCCATCATGTTGCTTCACAAGTAATACTGGAGAGGAATATTAACTCTGATTGGGGCGAATTATTCTTACCTTCAACATGTTTGAAAATAGTCTTTCAATTTCATTCTTTTGAAAGTGAGGGCACCTATAAGGCCTTACACACATGGGACATATTTCCTTTCTTAAAGGAATCTTATGATCATTTTCCCTTGGTGGTAGGAGCCCATAGGGTTCTTGAAACATAACTTTGAAATTTGTAGCACATGTTTAATTTGAGGATTAAGTGAGGACAAAAGAAAATTGGAAGGAAAAGTACCTTATGGGGCCATCAAGGAAAGAGAACACAGTTGTACAACTCCATCTTTTCTTTTCTTTAACTCCTCAATTTCTTGCTCATCCACGTACTTATCTTCTAGAGGTGTCAAGCCTTTAAAAATCACTTCTTTTCCATCAATATTAAACTTCATGCATAGTTTGGCAAAGTCCCAAATAATGGGCCCTAATGTTCTCAACCATTGCGCTCTAGGCACAAACATCATAACCCTCCAAAGGAAGTAAATAAAGGTCAGCAACAATTGGAATTCTATGTATCACCCTATACACTCTTTTACACAACCCAGCACTGGAAATGTTTTCTCCATTTACTATTGCCACCACAAATTTTTCAACCCTAGTAGCATCAATCCCAACCATTTTAACAGCTTTATTGCTCAAAAAATTATAGGTACTTCTTGAATCTACAAGAAAGGTAGAACAGTGTTTTCCTATCTTTCCTTGGACCTTCATAGTTTGAGGGGCTCGAGCACCATAAATTGCATTGAGAGAAAATTTTAGTTCGTCCTCAATTTTTTCATTCATGTTCTCCTCTTCTCCATCTTCACTTTCTTCTTCCTCTAGCCATATTCCTTCAATCAAGAACAATTTTTTACATCTATGACTTGGACTAAACTTTTTATTGCAGTTGAAGCAAAGCCCCTTTTCTCTTATTTTTTACATCTATGACTTGGACTAAACTTTTCATTGCAGTTGAAGCAAAGCCCCTTTTCTCTGCTCTCCTTAAGCTCTGTGGGAGTCAGCCTCTTCAATGGTATTTGATTCTAACTTTTATTCGGCAAAATAGCTCTATTAAATGTTGGTCTCTTGACTTCACAGTTGTTTAACCACCTTTTACTTTGAATACGAGACTTATATAGCCTTGCCAAACCAATTACAATAGAAAGAGTTGATGGACAACATGCTTGAATGTTTCTTTTGATATCATCTTTTAGGCCACTTACAAAATAGCCAACTTGTTGTGCTAGGCTCAATCCTCCTACTTTGATCAGCAATCTTTTAAATTGGGATTCGTAATCTCTTATCGATCCAATTTGTTACAATTTTGTTAGATCATCGAATAAATCTTGAAATTGTGTTGGACCATACCTATTGTATATTCCTCCTTTGAAAACTTCCCATGTTTTTATCAACTGGAACCACAGTTGTGCATCCCCTTCGTTAAATGAAGCTAATGCCACCCTTTCTTCTTCAAGTTTATGGTGAAAATCAAAAAATTGTTCAGCCGTGCAAATCCAACTAGTAGGATGCCCTTCCCCATCGAAACGAGGAAAATCAAGTTTAACTGCCTTAGGAAGATAAGTGTTGAAAAAAGTTTCTCTGTTGGCTCCTCCTTTACGGGCTGCACTATGAGAATTCTCACCTTGTTCTTGAGTTTTGGAGAATTGATCAAAACGAGCATTCATAGCTGCAAACATTTCTTGCATTTCTTTAAGCAGTCGTTCTTGAATAGTTGCAAGAGAACCCACATCGGCTTCTAAACTTTTTAACTTTTGCTCCTCTATGTCTGGCTCTGATACCAAAATGTTACGTGTGGACGTAACAAACCTGGTTACTGGTCTTTTGCTAGGAGAAAATTTGTGCCTATTCTTACCTATTGTTGCAAGGGAAGGAAATTAATAGATAAAGAAATGTATATAGTTGGTCTAATTCAAGGAAGACCGGACCCAAATAAGCTTTGCTTTTTAGTCAAAATTCTATGCCTTTCATTGATCTCAGGAGATTTATTTATATATTTAATTACAATGGGAAAAAGGGAAAAGTAGGAACAACCCCGGAAAGTAGGAATCACCCCTGAAAATCTTGCCCTACTTTTATAGATAATACTAACTTTATTTGACTTTGTTTATTAACCTACCACTAAGACTAGGTCCACCTATATTTGTACTCTTATAATTTGTTTAATTATCTGAGCACATAACAAGACGGTTCTTGATCTTTGCTGTATTGCTGAAGGCTGCCCTTGAAATGACTACAAATTTCAATGAGAAAACTTTCTCAATTAAGTTAATAACTGATCTTGCTTTTGAAGTTAATTAGAAAATTATTTATTTCATCATTTTTTAATAAATATCTATTATATTTTAATTCTTGAAGTGATCAATTATTTTTAAGTTAAAAAAAATAACCAAGGTACTTTTTTCTTTATCAATATGACTTTAGCTCGATATTGCTTATTATAAGTGATTAATCTTGAATAGATTCTTACTTTCCATAAATATTAAATAATTTTGTTTCTAATATGTTTATCAATATTGATTAGTGGTTGTTTTTAATCCGGGGTTCGAACTCCAAATAGTGCAAATAAGAGCTTAATAGACATTTCATTGTGGGTTGTTTTCGCTAAACCTTGGACGTTCTATATAATCACAATTCACGAGTATTCTGACCCAATTAATCAACACCACTCACAACAACTAATCTCAAAACCATGATTTGTATCTTAAATAAATATAATTTTTGTATTTGATCATTTGTATTTTTGTGTTTGGGATTTGTTCACATATTAACTATCGACTTGCTGCAATGCTTTTTCGTGTCATGGAGAAGGCAAGTATTTGTTTCATACGTTCAATTTGCGTAACTATGCTGTCCAATCAATACGGTTAATGGATTTTTCATGGTTAGTGGATTGAGGTTGTTCGTTCTCTTCAGTCCTCGCAATGCTAACGAAATAATTCTTATTTAGTATGTAGAGCTAAGGCGAATTTGGGACTTATATTAATTAATTTGGGCGTTGTGGCTACAAGATCAAGAAATTAATTAACTCCTACCGTCAGGGGTTCCGTGGAGCCAATTAATGACAAGTGGGGGCAACTTTCCCCACTGAATTTTAAAACTCCATTAAGTTCAACCTACAATTACAATTGGGATAATATCATAAACTACCCCTGAAGTTTAGCTAATTATCATGCGGAAAGCCTCTTATGTAAATATATCAACGCGATCCCTAACGTTTGCGTTTAAGCTTCATCCAGGTCCAACCAACATATTCCGTTAGCTTTCAAATTAACGTTTTAGGGTATTTTAGTAAAATGACATAATTCATATGGGATAATATCATAAACCACCCCTGAAGTTTAGTTAATTATCATGCAAAAAACCTCTTATGTAAATATATCAGCGCGGTCCCTAACGTTTGCGTTTAAGCTTCATCCAGGTCCAGCCAACATATTCCGTTTGTATAGAAACTGAGAAAAAAAATTAAAAATACCATTTTGCCCTTACTTTTATATCCTTTCTTCTTTTTTTTCACAGACGAAAATCCAATCCCTTTTCACACCCACAGTTACCTCTCTCACCCCAACCTCTCAATCTCCAAACATAGCTTTGGCTGGCTACTGGTTCTTTATAAAATTTCAGCCTGAGAATTTTTTTGTCTTTATTTTGTTGCTTCATTTCAATACGTAGTGTAGTGTTTGTGAATGTTTTCTTAGGTTGATAAAATTTTTAAAGAAGTTAGTGAGGAGAAAGAAAAGCATGCCAGTTTTGGGTTTTAGAGTTTTTGCATAATTTTTTTTAAACATAATTTTTGAAATAATCTGGATTTAATTTTGAATATTTGATTCTTTTTTTTAATAACTTTGTGATTGAGTTGAGATGATGGGTGTTGATGGTGGAGGAAAATTCAGTGCTATCATGGTGGAGTCTTATGACATATATTTTTTTATTTAAATGAATTTGATGGTGGTGATAGTGGCTATGGTGGTTATGGATGGTGATGCTTGTGTGATATGAAATGAAGATTTTAGAAAAGAAAGCTCCATAATTATCATGCGGAAGCCTTTTATGTAAATTCAGTGCCAAATATATTTACATAAGAGGCTTCCGCATGATAATTAGCTAAACTTCAGGGATGGTTTATGATATTATCCCATATGAAATTATGTAATTTTACTAAAATACCCCAAAACGTTAATTTGAAATCTAACGGAATCTATTGGCTGGACCTAGATGAAGCTTAAACGCAAACGTTAGGGACGGCACTGATATATTTACATAAGAGGCTTTCCGCATGATAATTAGCTAAACTTCAGGGGTGGTTTATAATATTATCCCAATTACAATTACATTTACTTCATGAAATTCTAATCCTAATGTCATAATATGCCAACACTATTATAATTTCATTTACTCCAATTACTGAACTCTATTAAATTTAATTTGGACCAAATACAATTTCTCTGCTAAATTCCTTTGAATTAGTCTATGAACTCAACTTAAACTTTCTACAATCAATTTCATTCTCTCTCATTCTAGCTAAAGTATGAACTCTATATGAAACAAAACCAGAAACTCTATAAAATTACACAGTTCCTATTTTATTTATATCTATTTATGATCTAATAAAAAGTAGTAGAAGTTATATTTTGAATTTTGATTAAACGGATTATTTGATGAATGTGAATATTAATAAATGAGAATCTATATAAAATTGGAAAAATGATATTATAATACAACAATTGTGTTAATTTCCATATATGTAAACAACTTTAATGGGTTTATATTTCACAGGGCTATTTTTTTTCTTAAAATAGTGTTATAATTTGAATCATATTTAGAATATCATTGGTTTAAGTTTGCCCCAATTGCGTCACATTTCTGGCTTCGTCATTGCTTAGGGGACTAATTTTGATCATTAATCCGAAACAAAGACCACAAAAATAGATTTCATCTTGAACCGTGCTCAAGTTAATAATGAAAGCATGTTATTCATCAATAGCCCGATACATGACCAGACGAGTTTGTAGCATTTTCGTTCTTGTTATAATGACTTCCGTGGACAAAGATTGAATTGGTGGACTACGATTTCCAAATTTGAAACCACGTGATCAAATTAACGCACATGATCGGAGACTACTTGATTGTCAAATCAAGAACAAGGAAAATAAATTGGACTCGAAAAAATCAGACGACCAATAGAACAAGCGACCCAAAATTTTAATTAAACTTATACTCGTAATCTTTGTCCTTGAAATAAAATTTGAGACTACATTGCTCTATGGACCATTTGAGAAGATTATAATATACTAGTAAAATTTGAGAAGATTATGCCACCATAATGAAATTGAAGATTACTATAAGTTCAACTATAATTTTGAGTCGTTTATTCGATTGGTCCTCTGACCTTTTCCAAGTCAAATTGATTTTCCTTGTTCTTGATTTGACTACGACGTAGCCTTTAATCATGTGCCCTTAAGTTGATCATGTTACTTCGTCGTAAGCTTCTCAAAAGATGGTTCGCAGGTTTCAACTTTGGACAACGTCGCCCAGCAACCGAATTTTTGTCAACGGATAAGGGTATGTTTGACATTTTGTTGAAAATTGAAAGCTAATTTTCAATTTATTATGGTCATTACAATACGGCCGGGTTGAAGGACTAAGATTATCTTCAATTTAATTGGTTTGGCAGCCAGGAAAATTGGCTTTGGCTTTGCCAAAAAAAAAAAACAAAAGGTCAAGGTGACCTGATGATGCGATGCAGGGAAAGAGAAGGTGCTTCGGGCTCTGAAAAAATGAAAGGGAATATTGTAATGGAAAATATTCCTACATGATAGGAATTTTATATAGATGATCTATATCAGAAACAAGTAAATTAAATACAAATCTTTTTAAGAATAAAAATCTCTTTTTACTTTTCGTTTGCGTTAAAAATTTGACTACTGTTAGTCTAACTTCTCTCCTAAACCAACACTATTCACACCCTTCCAGTTACGCACTTACTAGGGGAGGTATTCTTACCGGAAATTCAACCTCAACCATATGAAAAAGAAAAATTGCTGTCCATGGGCCACCGCTTCCCAAATAAGTTTTTTTCTTAAATAAAGTAAAATAGTCAAAAATTTTGCAGAAATTAATATGAAAAACCAAGTTGGACTTTTTTTTTTCCTTTTTTTAGGAGGTTTAATATTTTTTTTCTTTCACTATCTAACTAAATTCAACTTAAAAGACAAAAATATAATTCCAAACGATGAGATTAAGATGTGTTAAAATATGTTTTCACCATGCTAACAAACGATAATGAGCTGTATCTTTTAGCTTATTTTTATTAATGAGTAAGTCGCTCCTTAGATAATAAAGAATACTTTTCAACTCTTTGAAATTTCATTAGTTTATTATTTTTCACAAGCAAGATATAGTCAATTCCTTACCTACCATTTAGCCAAAGAATAAAAAATAAATTCAGGTTTAATTAATTTTTAGAACACCTTCTCTAAATTTTATTATTACCAAATTACCAAAAGATTTTGGAGTGAAAATACAACTTTTAGCCCGTTTTAAGAATTATCCTTCTGATATGATATAAATCAAAAATCCCTTAAAGAATAATTGGAGTTATATATTTTACGAAAGATTGATTATGACAGCCCCTTAAGACAATCTTATGTAAGGTTCTTTATTCTTTCTTCACCTATTTTCTTCGTAGAATTTTTCCATCTTTCTTTGCTATTTTCATTTGACTTACGTCACCTATTTTTCCATCTTATGTAAGGTTTTTAACTCTTTCTTCACCTATTTGGAAAATATTAGGAATTTTATATAGATGATCTTTATCACAAAAGAAACAAGTAAATTAAATATTATATACACAAATCAAAATTCAAAATCTAAGAATACAAATCTCTTTCTTACTTTTCGTTTGTGTTAAAAATTTGACTACTGTGGTGATGATTGCTTATATATACATGCATAGTCGGGGACCATACAATCACAATTCAAAAGTCTTAGCTTCTCTCCTAAACCAACACTATTCACAACAACTGATATCGAAACGTCTCCAAATGGCTCCGGCAGCTGCATTACCTGTTGAAAACAATGTTGTTAGACGATCAGCCAACTACCATCCTGCAATTTGGAGCTATGATTATGTTCAATCTCTTAAGAGTAACTATGCGGTACGATAGTGTCGTATACTACAGACTGTTGCTCACATGCATACAATCGTTTTGTATATTAATATATTTGTTTTGCAGGGAGAATCTTTTGCTAAAAGACTCGAAAAGCTGAAAGAAAAGGTGAGAATGATGCTTGATGCCGTGGTGGAACCATTACATCAACTGGAGCTCATTGACACCGTGCAAAGACTTGGAGTATCTTATCATTTTGAGGATGAGATAAACAGAATTATCAATTCAATACACAGGAAAAATAATAGCAATTATGAACAAAAACAAGATGGTTTGTATGCCGTAGCTCTTGAATTTAGACTCCTGAGACAACACGGCTATGATGTATCTGCTGGTATATATGAATAATTTTAAGCATTCTTATAGTATAATATGATATACATATATATAGGTCAAACTCGGCATAGATTAATGAAATAATATGATTAATTTATTTTTTATTGCAGAAATTTTCAATAATTTTAGGGATGAGAATGGAAACTTTAAGCAACGCCTTTATGACGATTGCAAAGGAATTTTATATCTATATGAAGCCGCATACCTTTTGAAAGAAGGAGAAGAAAGTCTATTTTATGATGCTAGAAATTTTACCACCACATACCTGAAAGAATACGTGAAGCTCCAGCATGACAAAGATGAGTACCTTTCCACGCTGGCGAAACATGCATTGGAGATTCCACTATATTGGAGAATGGTGAGACTGGAGGCAAGGTGGTTCATAGACGTATATGAGAAAAGCCACGACATGAACCCTCTATTACATGAGTTCGCTAAACTGGATTTTAACGTTGTTCAAGCAATGCACCAAGAAGAACTGAAGGACTTGTCAAGGTACGAGCTCGTCTTAGTTTGATGATGATTTGGAACCTCACGACGAAACAGCCTATTTTACATTAATATTAATTATTTATTCATTAATTATTAATATATAAAAATGATAAAATTAATTATTTAATTACAAGTTAATTACTCTTCATTTTCATGTAATCAAAATAAGGTGGTGGAAGAATAGTCGTCTGGGTGAGAAATTGAGTTTTGTACGGGACAGAGTGATGGAGTTTTACTTATGGGCCTTGGGAACACAATTCGAGCCCCAGATTGGATACTGTAGGAGGATGCTCGCCAAGCTGTCTGGTTTAATAACAGCGCTTGATGATATCTATGATGTATATGGTACCTTAGATGAACTCGAGCTCTTTACAAATGCCATAGAGAGGTTGGTACATGATAGTCTTAAAATAGACTCTCATTTCTTTTCCACCTTTTGGTTATCTATATATATGACAAAGTTTTGAATGACATCAAAATAATTTCAGATGGGACGTCAGTGCAATGGATCAACTTCCAAACTATATGAGGATATATTTTCTTGCTCTCCACAATTACATTAACGAAATTGCTTATGATGCACTCATAGAACAAGAAATTCACATCATTCCTTACCTAAAGAAAGCAGTAAATTTCATTTACTTTTTGTTTAATTAGTGATTAAGTTATTAATTAGATGTCATTACTTAAATGATTAATTGCAAATTAATTGTTTCAGTGGGCAGATTTATGTAAATGCTATTTGGTGGAGGCAAAGTGGTACCATAGCGGATACACCCCAACCCTTGGAGAATACATGGATAATGCATGGACTTCAGTGAGCTTACCTTTGGTACAAGTGCATGCTTACTTTTTCCTTGCAAGTCCAATGAGCAAGGGGGCACACGAGCGCTTACAAGAATATCAAAATATAATCAAGTTTGTAGGAATTATAGTTAGATATTCAGACGATCTCGGAACATCATCGGTATATAGAATCAAATACGTTTTTGCAATAGAGTTAAAGTTAATTTCCGAATCCCTTAATTTATATGCATTAGCTAGCTTATTAAATTCAATTGCATGTTCTTGATTAATTTTTAGGATGAAATCAAGAGAGGAGATGTTGCTAAATCCATCCAATGCTATATGCATGAAACTGGAGCATCTGAAGAAAACGCCCGTCAACATATACAAGAATTGATTACTACGACATGGTTGAAGATGAACAAAGAACAAATTGAAACTCCTCAATTGTCCAACACTTTTAAGAGATCTGCAATAAACATGATGAGGATAAGCCTATGCATCTACGAACATGGAGATGGGCATGGTGTCGAAACTCGAGAGGCTAAAGATCGTGTATTATCATTACTTGTCAATCCTATTCCATAAGAGCCATGAATGGTGCCAAAAGAAGTTTGGTCATAAGGTGGCAAGCTTTAATTTGGAGGCGGATCATGGTGGCTGCTCTATATTGTTTTTAAGGTATAATTTCTTGGTTTTTAAATCGTCAAATAAAGATTTTTCCATTGGTTCTGTATTTATATTTATATGTTCATTCTTATTTCGTGGTTAAATATAAATTATTAATTACAGTAGCTCGACTGGTTTGAGAGCTAAACTTTCAACTTCGTCAACTGGTTCAACCATGTGCTAAACCATATTATAATTTATCATAAGGGATCGATAGGACTCTATTTAACTACCGGTCACTATTTTTGCTTCAGTACTTGTAACAGTAGAAAAACTACAAATTTTGAATGTTTCCAAATTCTTAAAACTATTAAATTATGAGATAAAATGTCTTAATTAACCGTTTTAAAAATTTCGCTTAAATCATATCAAGTTAAATTCATTAAAAAAAAATTAACCCGTATGCATTTGTTACATTTTTATTAAGAAATTTAAATCAAATCTGTTATAGGAAATATGATTGAAATATTTAAACTTAAGAAATTGGCGTGTGCGCAAATTGCAATTCTTTTATACAGCGCTTGATGACATAAATTATATATAGACAGAAGAAAACGATAGATTAGAAATCTTATTTTCGAAAATAACTTTAACCTTCTATTCATTGTACTTAGATAATCTTCAGAACTAAATGTAAATGACCTATAAAATTAGCTAATCATTGTTGGAGATTGATGATATTGTCTGCACGATAATTGGAGGATGTTAACCAAAAAAATATATTATTGTTTAAAAATCCGGATTAATATTTATGTAACTATAGGTCACCTAATTAAAAGTCTAAAGTTAATCATGACAAGAAATATCTATATCAAATTTAAAAGGAAATCAGGAATGCCAAAGCAGCTCTATTTGAAATTATGGATGCTTCACGTGTAATTTGTTATCTTTCCTTACTGCATCAAAATATGTGGGGAGAGTCTAAAGAACCACCGGGATAATATATTTGAATGGATAGATGAGTTTGGTACTTCAAGCGGAAAAAACTCGCAGCGTTGTCACGTTTTATTTTTTTGTTAATATGTCTAAGATAATTAACTATGAAAGTTATTTATGAATATATGGATCCAACTTAATTAGTCAAACAAATTCCTGCATGTCAAGACCTTTTTCTCTTCCTATTTTATATCATGAGTTTAAGATGTTTTTACTTTTTTTGGAATTATTCACTAAAAATAACTCATCATAGAAGCCCAACCTCTAAAATAAATAAGGATGGAGTTATTTGCACCCATTTTTTTTTATAGGTCTCTCGTCATGCTTGGCCTCTCAGCTCTGGGTTATGGAATAACAAATGTTAATTAATTATTTGACTGGCGTAGATATTAAAAAGTTGGATTAAATATTTATAAGATTTATATTTATGTTCAATAGGCTAATATTTGGTATTAAGGTGGGTTTATAAAATAAATACTAATATTTTAAATCTAGAAAGGGGGGTTATTAATTGAGTAGGTATATTAATTTAAAAAAAAGGTACAAATAACCCCACCCAATAAATAATGGTTTATTATTACGGAAAGCATATATTTTTTATATGAAATTATTCTTGCGTTGAGATTGTGACCATAGCATTATTAAAACAATAATACTAATTATTTTATTCAAAAATTAATATAAATCATTTTGCATTGTCCCCCTGTTATATGTATGGCAAATGTTTGACACTAAAATTTAATTGATTTTCACTAGTTAAAAAAGTTGTGTTTGAGACTTTAAATTAAGCAACTCTGATCAATTGTTATCATAAATTCGTTAAGGTCCAGCATAATCTATGGCAGCTATGTGGTCTAGTATATATAGTCTAGAGTATAACGTGGTCAAGTACGGAAAGAGAGGACAAGAAGGGGCAATTTTTAAAAAAAAAAAAAATCCATATATAATATCCATACAACCTTGTTATGTTTAAAAATTCATAAATTTACTCTTAATCTTATCCAAAATGATTTATACCTCCCCTTTTCCTTTTACAAATCAAAATTTTAAATGTCAAAACTTGGAATTTTTTTTAAAATTTCTTATTCATTTTGTTTGTGGTTCATATCATTTAGGGAAATTTGAAAAAATAGATACTTTTAGGAGTCTTGAGTGATATTTAGATGCATCTTGAAAAATTTTCATGTCATAGACACTTTCTTCGAAAAATAACTAAAATACCCTTTGAAATTCAATTTATTCCTAAACTATTTATTTCCCTCTCTCCTTCACTTACCTCTTCCTATTTTCATAACCGTGTCCTATTTCCATAACCGTCTACTATTGTCCAGCTTCCACTACCCTAGACACTATCGAAAACGTAGTCCGAAACGCAGCAAGAGGAACGAGAAATTTATTCTGTGCTTGGGGATTTGAGGTAGATTTTAGGATTTTGAATTTGGGGATTTTGAATTTGGGAATTTGAGTTTGGGCTTATATTTTGTACTTATTCAGTGTTTCTACAGCTAAATGAAGTGTTATTTTATTGATTTTTTTGTTTGATATGTGCAAAAATCGTGAAAATCGACGCGTGACAAAGACGATGGCGAGTGTCGATTTTCGCTCGACACTCGACATACGATGTCGAGTTTTATCGGATGCTTCAACCGACACTCGTCATCGGGGCATTTTACATAAAACCGACACTCGACGTTCTCAATTACAACGATGTCGAGTGTCAGAGACATGCATCCAACAGTACTTTACACGTTGTAATTAGGAATGTCGAGTGTCGATTTTATATAAAATGCCATGGTGGGAAGTGTCAGTTGATGCATCCTACAGAACTGGCGACGAAATGCGTAGATTTCTATGATTTTTATACACATCAAACTAAAAAATCAATAAAATAACACTTTATTTAACCCCAAAAATACAGAATAAGTATAAAATACGAGCCCAAACTCAAATCTCCAAATTCAAAATCCCTTAAAATGTATTCTAAATCCCTTAAAATCTCCCGTACTGTGGAGGAAGAGTGTTTCGTGATATTTCTTTCTTTTTAAGTTTGAGTTTCAAATGGCATTTTGATAATTTTTCGAAAAAAAATGTTTATGATATGAAAATTTTTCAAGATATGTCTAAATTTTATTTAGGGTTTCTAATTTTATCTATTTTTTCAATTTTTTCTATCATTTATTAGGGGTACATAATTATTCTATTTCCACTCCTAATGTCAGAAGTAATAGAACCCGAGAAGCGTTGAGGCTTTCTTGCGGGTGAGGAAAGAAAGAAGGCTTTGAGGAGTTTCCAGATAAAACCTGCATGGCCCATTTAGCAAATTGACAGTTCTCTTTTCAAACGGATGGGTTACTTGTTTTGCGTCTAATCACAATAGAATTTGGAATTGTTTTGGGTTTAATTAGCTCCAATGAAAAGAGAGAAACCATGCCCAAAATGAGGGACATGCCAGAGGTTAGTCCTTTGCTGTTATTCTGGTGGCGGCCTTCTTCTTAAAAAAAAAAAAAAATTGTGGTGCACCAAATATCACTTTAGACCTTTGAAATTATGTATAATTCTGCTCTTTCTTAATATTTATCTTAAAATATTTAATTTAAGTGATGAACCAATCAACTTGCTATCACTTGTTAGGTTCAAAGTCAATTGAGCCTAGGAGAAGCAAATTTTCTAAAATTCTTTAATAGTGTTTCTTAAATTGATTATAAATCCACACATTTTTAAATACATATTCTCTTTATTATTTTTTAATGAAAATTATTTTTTTAATTTTATCTCCCTTTTTTCCTTTAAAAAAAATTGCTTTCAATCTATCAATGTGAAGTTTAAACTTTTACTTAAATGAATTATTCATTATCTTACTTTATACTCTAATATTTTTAATTGATAGTATAAATATACTCTATAAATTATATTAAATAAATTATAATAACCTTTCTTCAATGTTTTATATGTATATATACTCTATTTATAAATTGAATCATCTCCTTTTATCATGGTTCGATTTTTTCTCTCCGAAAAAATTTGTTTGTGTCACACCCTTAAATCCCTATTATTATGGAGATTTCAGGTGTTATTAAATGCATAGAAAAATGGATTTTCTTTTTTACCATTTAGAATTATTTTTCAAAATATAACCAAACATTTCACAGTTCACAAATCATTGTCAAATACATCATCAAAAATTCTACTTATACATACACCATTATCCAATTCTTTATACATTATTCACTTGTAACATCAATGATGTCTATTAATGTCTAAGCAAATTCTAAAAAATATCCCGATCCAAAAAGAAGCAAATAAGCATTCAAGTTCTCCAGGAAAGCTTTGAGAATCACTACCATGGTCGTTGTCTTAATTACCTGTGGTAAAAGGGGCAACCATACATAACCCAGTAGAAAATCTTTAACTTTACATACAAACATAACATTCATGCATTCACACCAAATATACATATTCGACAATCACACCACATGTCACACCAGTCATTAATTTCATACAAACTAAGCATATGCATCCATTCGATAACAATAAAATAAGCCAAGCTCATATAACTTTATACAAACACATGCAATATAGTCCCATTGACCCAATTCCACCAATCAAGCTCAGTCAGCACATACAATCCATTACAACCACACAATATACAAAGGTCAACCGATTTCACAGTCAAGCTTAGCCATGCATATACGACCCATCACAAACATAATATACTCATCTCGACCCAATTTCATAAATCAAGTATTTCCATCAATGAACAAAACACAAGCTCTAGATTAGTCAGACGCTACTATACCATAACACAAATAATGCTAAAGTGTTAACAATCCAAGCACGAACACGTGATTATAATCATAATAACCAATTACTCATCAGAATACATTGTCCTCAGATTCATACACATAAACAACATATCAAGCCTATGTTTTACAGTTTAACCATTGGGAAATGTCTCAACAATGAGTTTATAACCCACTACCACACAATTCAACAAACTATAACTACCAATTTCCATAGTCAAATCAACGTACCACGATCATACACTATCCGAATTATCATTTTGAACTCTTGAGTTGGTGAACACACAATACCACTCAGCTTAAATCCCTCTTATACAACACAAATTCTAAATGGAAACATAAAATTCAGTAAATTATAACTAGCTTTGAAAAATTACTAAGAATGCATTCTAAAGCCAAATACGACCATCACAACATGATGTTGTACATTTACAATCAATCATACCATACTACGCACAATAACTCAACACATGTGCTTAAAGAATTCATATCATCCAATTTCATTCTCAATGTAAATACCCTTTGAGTTGTGCACATAATTGTCATCACTATTCACATAACAATTATAATTTCACATACAGTGTTCCTCTTAGACCCATATCCAAATGGCCCGTCCAAGGTCTAACTCTCAAATTTCATATCCGTGTTCCCTTCGGATCCATATCTAAGACAACTCATCCAAGGTTCAACACTAAAATCACATATTCGCACTCCCCTTGGATTTGTATTCAAAACAGCTCATCCACGGTCCATATATATATATATATATATATATATATATATATAACCACTCTAATACAATTTATAATTGCACATTTTCAAAGCTATTGATACCCAAGTACACACACAAAGGATTTAATTTTATGCTTTAACAACAATATCTATTCCATACCATGACACAATTTAGCCGCAAACCTTCAACTTTGAAAAATACTAATAAATCATATCAAACTTCAATTTTAGTGAAACCATTTGGAATTGAAAACTTGCTATGTGTGAAATAAGACCAAATTCTGAAATTGCAATAGATCTTTCCAATTAACATAGTTTTAATGAAACATCCACATTAATCAGTGAATGAGATAAAATTTTAGGATTCTACAACAACTTTGGAAAATTCTTAAAAATCCCACAAAAATGTGACTAAGGTGATACAACTTGGAAAGGAAAGATAATTAAGTCTATTTTAAGGTTAAAATGGTAAATTTCCAAGATTAATATCCAGTTGATCCAGTTTTTTAAAATGTATGACTGATTCAGGACAAACAACAGAATTTCAATTTCTAATAAGCATATTAGAAATTTCACCAAAAATCTATTTCAAGGCCAAACACCATAAAACTAGTGGCAAATCAAAGCTTGATATATCTATTTTCAAAATCCATAAAAATATTTTCAAGAAAACACTTAAATAAATACCAATTCTAAAAAATGTGTAGCTTACTCTGATGAAAAGTGAAAACTCCAGGTTCAAGCAAGCAAATTCAAAAATTCACCAAATTTTCATTTTAAAGCCAAATTCAATGAGACCAATGGCATTTCAAAGCTTCAGATGTCTATTTTCTATATAAAATAAGAAATCTTTAAAAACATTTCTAGAAATAACGATTTTGAGAAACATTTGGAAAACCTAGATGAACAGAGAAATACTCAACATGGAGCAGCTTCATTCAAAAATTCACTAAAATTTTATTTCCCAACCAATTCAATAAAAAACTAGTAGCTACAAAATCTTTCATATGTCTATTTTCATAAAAAGAAAAAAGAAAAGAAATTTCTTAAAAAAAATTCAAAATATACAATTTCACTAAATTGTCCGTGCGTGTTAGATGAAACAAGGCAGTTTTCAGCTTTCAACTATCATCTTCAAAAATTCATAAAAAAAATCTATTTTAAATCCATATTCAATGAAACCAATGGTAATTTAAAGCTTTATGTGTCTATTTTTCTATACAAAAAAAAAAAGCAAAAACAATTTTGCAAAAATACACATCAATCAACACCAAATCACTTATACCCAAAGTTGTTTCTCGGATTTTACTGTTAACAACATATTCACTTCATCATTTTCTAACAAATGCAGCACATACAACACCAGGAAAACAACATATATTGTATATCATCTCAGCATCATGACGATTCAATCAATATCCATCATTAATCATATCAAAAATCGTATATACATAATATGCCTAAATTTGGATTAAATATTTATGTTAAACTATGATGGTTATATTGTAATATATAAGTCTGATAACATTAGCACCTTGATGTCACTACTACAAAATGAGTTTTTTACTGCAATTATTTACTGTGGGCTTTAAAAAATGCAGTAAAAACTCTAATTCTACGGCGGGCTACACACCCGTGGTAAAAATGATGGACTTTTACCGCATTTGTGAAGGCCCGCAGTAAAAAGCCCATCTAATATATAAATCCATTTTTTTGGCACCTTTCTCCGCCCCTCTCTCGTCCTTCCCCCTCAAATCCCTAACCTAAATCTCTCAAATTTCCTCTCCAATCTCACACCTCAAAATCTCCATAATCAATCGACGCCCTTAGTGTTCTGCTCGACGAACTCCTTGAAGTCAATGAAGCCATCGTCGTTGGAGTCGATTTCCTGCATCATCTTGTCAAGCTCCTCGTCGATGGCCTTGTGGCCCAGGCTGGACATGATGGAGCCAAGCTTTGAGGTGGAGATCTTGCCGTCGTTGTTGACGTCGAAGCGCTTGAAGACCTGCTCAATCTCGTGGACCTGGGGGATGGTGGCAGAGATGGTGAGGTTTCGAAATGGCATCGTGGGCTTGTTGTCGATGGAACTAGATTTGATTCTTGAATTGAAACTCAGTGGATGGCTGATCCTCTTTCACATAACTGCAATTTCTCTTAGCATTTCCACTATTACTGCTTCGTATCTACAGATCCATTTCCATTTTCCTTTCCTTTCGTTGTTCACATCATGGATTCCTCGCAGCTACCCCAAAGGTTATTTCTTTAACTTATTTTCTCCATCAAGTTCCTTTTTTTAATTTTCTTCTCTTGTTGATTTCTGCATCTGGATCTTCCATTTCTTTTGATATGAGCTTTGTGAAACCTATTGAATATATACAGGAAATGGAAGCAACTGTGGTTGATGGCAATGGGACAGAGACAGGTCATATAATTGTCACCACTATCGGCAGAAAAAATGGCCCGCTAAAGCAGGTTGGAAAATATACTTTTGAGAAAATTTTATGGTTCCTTCTGGATGATTAATATAATTTTTTATTTTTAATTTTTGTGGGTATTGCGAGAAGGGTGTGGAGGCCTCGGTTGATGGAGTATTGGGTGGCTTTGGAAACGTTGATGAACTCGATATAAAAGCCAGCGAAGCTGTTCTCCAAACCCTTTTCTTAGAATGCTTTCCCACTGCTACAAGAACTCAGCATCTTGTTGCTCTTGGTAATCAATTATTTTCTCTGTAGAGTTCTCTTACGTTTGCTGTGCTTAGGGATAGTTAATGCGCCAAATTATGTTCACTCTTTGTTGACTTTCTACTTGCTGGTCGAGGTTTTTTTAACTTAATTAGGATATCAGTTTCTGATTAAGCTTTACTTATCTTGATGATTAATTAAGTTAAAATGTAGAATTTGCATCTGCTTATGAATTGGCAATAAGACCTTGTTCATTATCATCTATGCTATTGCAGATTATGGTTCTGGTATTGGGAGGATCACCAAGAATCTTCTAGTAAGATATTTCAATGAGGCAAACTCTCCTTTTTCTTTACTATTTTTTCCCTGTGCATTCTTAGATTTCCCACTAATGCGATATGTCATCATCATCAATATTGTTACAGCTAGTACTAATTTTCAGACTGAGTTTGTGAGTGGCATAACAGCACAAGAATTCTTTTATTTTTTTCCATTATAGAAAGGAAGGACATCATATGGTTGCACATCTATAAAATGCAGTCTTCTAGTATAATTTGTAACCATGATAAATGTCACTTATCATGCAATAGCTAAACTGCATGCAACCTATTCCTACTAATAACATTCATATAGAATGGAGGACAGAGCGCTGATTGCATACAGTCCCCCTTTAATCATAAAAGCTTCAATTTAAAAAATAATTTCTCTATGTGGTTCATGGATTGAACGGATGTTAGTAATAAGCCAGAGCACTGTGTGCCCTAGGAACATTAAATTCAATTTCTTGCCACATATATCTGATCTCATTGTGTACCCAAAGCCAAAAAAGAAACCACATAAACATATATAAACAACGTAACAACCCATAACCCATGAACTCAATAAACAGGGTATGTTTAATTCGTTACAGTTTATTCATTAACTTTACAGGAATTTTACTTAAAACTCCTTTAGATTTCTATCAAGTATTTTATTTAGATCTTTGACTAAAGGCAACTAGAAAAAGGTCACAGGAAAGTTTGGTCCCAACATTTGTTGCCGACATGATAGAGAATTTGTACTTGTTACCAGTCAGGGAGGTTTGCCAATACTAAACTGGTGAATCATAATGCATTTAGTACAAGCCTCAAATGGCAAACTTCATGTTGGATACTACTTCTGTTCATGGTCTTAACAATTGCCTCCTCTGTTGGATTATTTTGCAGACTGTTAGATGCCAAAACTACTGCTTGTGTGCTATGTAAATCATTGTCCCGTGATTCAGTTATCAGAGGTTGCCATGTCGAAGGTTTTATCAGTATTAAATTTTGTGGCTCAAATATGTCCTAGATGTTTTATCTTAATAACATGGCATTTAAGTAGGATTAATTTACGCTGTATTGCTGCTCGAAATTCAAACTTTCTGTTTTGGCTCTCTTATCCTCTCATATTATAATATTTCCCCTGGGTTCCAAGTTGTCTTCTTGAGCCTGTCTCTCATTTCTTAGATGCAGTCCGTGAAAGTTTAGCTCCTGAAAACAATGTTGAGTCTGATATACACAAGACTGTTATTTTTTTTTTTTTTGTGTCCCACTTTAGGTAATTGACCGAATTCAAGAGTAATGCTATCCATACTATTCGTCAATTCAAACTTATCAAATTTTAACTGGAAGATAATGCAAATTACCACAAATTGACTTTGGTCTGATCATCATGTGCAGAAATCACGGATATAAATACCAGATACTTGGAAACATCATTACATTGAAATGAAAGTTATAAGAACTATTTCAGTTTCCTAGTACCCAATATATGCATTACTTTAGATGAATATGCCATGAAATAATACCATTATCACATTGTTTCAAATGAATATATTATATATCATTGTTGTCATTGAGAATATAACTTGGCATTGCATGCTGAATATCTTTTCTCTATCAGTTACAGTTTAAATTGTTTTTGTATCTATCAAAAAACTTCTAATTATATGGAATAATCCGCATTGATGACAAATGCTCCATTCATGCTTAAGAGACTACAGATACATTCAGTCTTTGCAAATGTTCTATGATAGACTGAAGCAACTACTACTTTTACAAGAAGTGAGCTAATCTGCATGTCAATGCATCAGGGGTTGTTAAGCTAGCTGACTTTGGAATGGGTAAACATGTGAGTTTTGGTTGAATTTTTAATATATTTTTATGGGCCATATTAGGAATTTAGTAAAACATCAATCATTTTTTTTGCTTAATTATTTATCACCATCAAATTCCTTAATTTTTGTGGCAATAATTCGTAATCTGTGATTCAATTTTCCTCTCATATTAAGCTAGACTAGTCTTTCTACTTCTTGTTTCTCAGTTGACTGGACAAGTAGCTGATCTATCTATGAAGAGAAGTCCATACTAGATGGCTCCAGAAGTATTTAAATGTTTCTAAATCATTATGTGATGATCAGTAGGTGCTTCATGATACTGACATTATTATACTCCTTGCAGCTCATGATGTCAGTCATTAATCATTATGTGATGATCAGTAGGTGCTTCAAAACTTGTATTTAGTTCATTAATCTCTGTGGTTCATTTGTTTCTTTGCATTGATCATTCTCCTCTTGGATCAATCACTTGAAGCTTGCAATCAATCTGCATTTTGCATTTTTTCTGAAAGGCTTCACGACCATTGACTGGAAGAGAGAATATATGAGGATTTAAAATTGCTTTATTTGATGCAGGCTGCAGCTATGTTTAAGTTTATGAAGGATATGCCACCCATACCTAAAAATTTGTCAGCTGAGGGAAAAGATTTTTTACAGTGTTGCTTCCGAAGAAATCCTACAGAGAGGCCAACAGCTAGCATGTTACTAGAACACTGATTTGTAAAAAACTCACAGCAGCCTGATATCGCCTCTTGCTAACAGTCATTCATTGGGATGAAATTGACTGTAAGCTATAACAACCACTTCTGTTTATTTTGTTACACTATTATTATTATTATATTCTTTGGTACTGAAACTTCTATAGTTATTTACATGATGTTCTATTACCTTGACAGGATACACCTCAAAGTCCAAGAGGACAGTATGATAATAAATTTGATCACTATCCAATTCTTTCAAGCTTACGAAGTCCAAAAAAGATGACTACTGCTGAGAGATAGGGGTTACTTTCTTCTCCTCATACCCTTCTTGATCTTGTGCATTCTCAAATTGTTAATTCTTTACTCTTGCATGACTGCCACCTCCAGCTTCATGCATTATTCTTTTTTCTCAGTGAGAATAAATTTTGGCATATAACATTTATTTAAATTTCTCTAATAAACTTAGTAATAGTAAGACATCTAATTATTACATTTTATTTGTGCAGATTTTTTTCCACATGACAACTTCAATGGGAATAAGACTTTTAGACATATTTTATACTTCTATACTTCTATTATTGTTGAGATTGTAAATAAATTTGGTACTCTTATGTTGTATGTGAATGTATAACTTATTAATTTGTGTATGTAAATATACTTTGACGTTGTACTCTTCTTTTTTATTGGAATATCATTTTATTGGTTTATGTATTCATATGATGAATTTTTTAAATTAATTAGAAAAAAATAGATTGAAAATATTGTTACAAGTAAAAATATTGTTATAGGCCCGGATTTCATAAAAATTACAAACGGGTCCTGGCAGGCTTAACAAGGACTTTTTACGGCGGGCCAAGAGCCCGCGGTAAATAATTAAAAATTATTTATTCACCTTTTACAGTGGGTCTCAGCCCGCGGTAAAACCTTTTTACCGCGGACTTGGGCCTGTCGTTAAATTATTTACCGCGGGCTATTGGCCCGCCGTAAAAAATTTTTACCATACCACGAAATTTTACGGCTGGCCTTGAGCCCGCGGTAAAACCCGATATACCGCGGGCCTAAACCGCAGTAAAAAGTAAAATTTGTTTTTACGGCGTCATTTTATACAGCGGGTTTAAACCGCCGTAGGCCCGCCGTAGAAGGCCTTTTACCGCGGTTTCGGCCCGCGGTAAAAGGCTCATTTTCTTGTAGTGTGTGTACATATAAAGTCATAATTCATATAATATCTATATTGAGCCTCAAAGGTTGTATCCAATGCCCATATGACAAACTCCATCCCTCTATCCTATACAAAACTCAATTTCTCACCCAAAACCGTGTTCTTTCACCACCTTAATGTACATGCATTAAAAATGAACAAATTATTTAATAATTAATTAATTATATTAACTAAATAGTTTTAGATAATGTTTCTTGTCTTGTTGAGGTCCAAATCATCATCACATTATGTGTCTGTTTCGAATTGATGTGCTACAAAAAATTACTCTAGAAAAGTATCATAGAAAAAATCCAATATAAGTTAGCTACTCTGTCTCAAAAATTGTAAGATATTTGGTAAAGTAGTTTTCAAAAATTATTATGTTGTCCAAAAACTATAAAAATGTGTCTAGTAAATTTGATTTTCAAAAACTAATTTTCATTAAACATGCAAAGTTATATATAAACTTATAAAAAAATAAAATTATTAATATTTAATCCAAATAAATTTGAATATTAAAATTAAATAAACTAATGTAATCAAATATATTTAGCTATTTTTATAAAAAATAATAAAAAATCAAATTTCAAACTGTCACAATAGGTACCATAGTCCGTCATCCATCTGCCACCATATGCCCTCCAACATGTGGAGGATATCACCATCTCTTGGAGACTCGTCGAAAGTCATTGAACACTAATCGGTTGATGGTTTCGTCATTGATAGTAGAAATTGGTGGGATTTGACGGTTAAATTTCTTGTGGATGTGATAATGTCGCTCACTTACCAACAAACGACAAATGGCAGTGGCTCTCTAATGATTGTTTTCATTTTTTCAAAAATTACTTTCAAAAAATAATTTATTTTTAAAATTTATTAACTAATTAATTAATTAATTTTAAATCTAGCACAAAATTGGATTCTTGGTGTAGTAGTTTTTTAAAGAATTAGTTTCACACGTGTTTAGCAAACATTCAATAGCTTTAGCTAGTAGTCGAAGTCCAAAGTTGCTGTACAACAACAACCCTAAATGCACTCTAAAACTAATCCAAAATTGCTTCATATACTCTTGGTGCGTTGCTTAAACAATGTTAAAATCGAGCTTAGCGGAGTGAAGCATCAAAGGGTTCATGTCATGGCTTCTACCATGTACGTCTATGAACCACCTTGCCTCCAATCTCAGCATTCTCCAATACAGTAGTCTCCAATGCATGGTTCACCATCTTTGTCACATGCTAGAGCTTCACATATATTTTCAGGTATGTGGTGGTGAAATTTCAAGTACAAACAAATTGTATGTGAGCATTACACTAAATATATATTGACACAGCCTCTCTCCAAATCTTTCCTATGATTAATATTTTCATGCGGACAGTTGGAGAAAGTTCTACAATTGTAGCCTCTAATTATTTTTACTTTTAGTTAAAAAATAATTTGGAGATCAATGCATGGATTAATTAGCTAGTACTTCAATTTTTTATAAATAAGAATATATGTATTTGTCAAGGAAAACATGATTAATATTCAATACCACAGCTTTAGCTACTATTTGTGTAATTCATGTAATTCAAAACAAAACCTGTGTTCTGAATCACTATCAGAGGAGTCAATAAGAATATTCATTATAGTTCTTTTAAGACCCTCATCAGCAATTAGGGAAATTTTTTTTTGTTCTACGCATAATATCCCCTTTTGTGACATTTAAAACAAATAGGTTGTTTATTTGCCTTTGATTTAAAATGTTTTCTCCTATAAATATTTGTCTTGGACTTGTGGAAATTTTCAAATCTGTTGTTATTTTTCTTTTATAAGTCCTATACGACTTCTATGGTCTATATGGCTTCGACTTCTTTTTTGAGAAAATTGAAAAAAAATATATAATATTAGGGGCCTTAAATAAAATCTAGACACATCCTGAAAAATTTTCATGACATAGACACTTTCTTGAAAAAATGACTAAAATGTTCTTTGAAACTCAAACTTAAAAAAAAAGACGCGTTTTGTCTTGACGAAGAGGACACTCGACGTGTCAAGTCATGTCAGATGTTTCAACCAACACTTGACATTATCATCGGTGTTCACTCGACACGTTATGTCTAGTATCGAGTGAACACTGACGATAATATCGAGTGTTAGTTGAAGCATTCGACAGGACTCGACACGTTAAGTGTCTTCTTTATCACGACGAAACGCGTCAATTTTCACCATTTTTATATACATCAAACCAAAAAATCAATAAAATAATACTTCATTTAGCCCCACAAACACAAAAAGAAAAAAATACAAAATACAAACCCAAGCTTAAATCCTCAAATTCAAAATCCCTAAAATCTACCTCAAATCCTCAAACACAGAATAAGTTTCTCGTTCCTCTTATTGCGTTTCGGATTGCGCTTTCTTCATTGTCAAGAGGTATTAAAAGCTGGACAACAATAGACAGTTATGAAAATAGGACACAGTTATGGAAATAGGAAGAGGTAAGTGAAGGAAAGAGGGAAATAAAGAGTTTACGAATAAATTGAATTTCAAAGGGTATGTGAGTTTTTTTTGTCAAGAAAATGTCTATGGCATGAAAATTTTTCAAGATGTGTCCAAATTTTATGAAGAGCCTCTAATTGTGTCTATTTTTTCAATTTTTTCTTTTTTTTGGAGCATGCATTAATTATTAATGACTTTTGCATTGTAGCCATATTGTGAATAGAAGTCTCCCATGGCTTTAGCCTTTGTGGCCCTTTTTCCATTGTAACTGTTTTTGAATTTTTGCCCAATTACAAATTTCCAAGCCTACCTTGACTATTTCAGAGGCTAATGTAATTCTCCCGAGGTGTGAAGAGAATAGGGAATTTCCAGGAAAGAAGACTTACATTCCAACTTGGAAAATGACACTTGGAAAGTTGAGAGCAAACTTTGAAATTTTTATTACAAAGAGAGAGAAAGTGCTTAAGTCAAGCAATTTTACAAAGTTTTCCAAGATGGCCCCACAAAACACACAGAAGACTTAAATAAAAGAAACGTGGAAAATAAACAATACCAAATAGTGCGTAAATAGTAAAAAGTATAATTATTACACAAATTTTACAAGATATTCAAGTGTGGCCCGGCAACCACCCCCGGGGGGACAAAATAACTTTCGAGGTGTGTGCGAGAAAAGAAAGGAATATTTTTCTGGATGTCATTGGGATCTTGTGCCATGTTACTGGTCAAAAGATACAATATCTGATGCTTTATCTTCTACAAATTTGTCGAAAACAGAATTAATTTGGTGCTTTAACTCATATTTTCACAAGTGTTTGCATTTGGTAAGGAGTTGAGATATTTCTTCATCAACATCCATCTTATCTTCTTTCGGCCTTATCTTTAAGAGCTTATTTGCATGTCAGAAGTTGGATTGGGTTAAATGATGAGTAAATCAATTTGTTGGCATTATATTCGAGCCACCATCAAAGAGAGAGATGCCTGCCCAAAAAAGGAAGGTGGATTTTTCAGGGATTTTTAAGGATCAAAGAATATTCCCACTTCATAATCCACGCTACTTTATAATAAGTAATGAACAATAGATAAGCTTCATCATCTGATTTAATTTTATGTTGACTAACTTTGACAAATTTGTCAAATAATTTTTTAACGTCTGTAGGAAAAATTTTATCAAAAATTCCCCCATTGAAAAAACCAATTTTTAAACCAATTTGGAAAGTCAAACGTAATATTATTAGGACATTGAAACTGAAAAAACCAACTGTGAGCTAGTTTTTTATTTTGATAATTCAAAAATAAGTCCCATGCTTGAACATAGTCATAGAAATTAGACGTTCTCTTGTATCTTACTAAAAATTTTTGATCTTCTGCAAATTTGCTAAAAGCAGCATTAATTAGAGTAATTAAAGATCTTTAATTTCCTTTTTACAGAGTTTAAGACATTGGAATAAAGTTTGCTCTGTCAAGTAAATACTGCAACAGATTTATTAAGAAGATCTTTAATTACTTCAATTTTAATAAATGAGAATATATGTGTTCGCCAAGAAAAACATGATTAATATTCAATACCCCAACTTTAGCTACTATTTTTAATTGACAGAGCAATACGTAATTGCCTGAATTTGAAAATTAAAGCAACATCAAGGAACCTATTCAACTAGCTTTCTTAATTGATATTTAGTTTAACCTGTTTTCCAATTACCTACACTCTATTAAAAACTTTTAAAATTTTGTGCTATTCATATTTATAAAAATTCCTAACATGTAAAAATCTTGTCCAATAATATCTACTTAGAATTTTGCACTCATCCAGTGTTACAATATTTTCTTTCATTTTTCGCAGCCTAAACAACTCTCTCTTTCTTGCCATCGCATCATCAGATTATGTTGTTTCTGTTTGTGTTAATCATCTGTACGTGTGTGTATGTGGCATTGTTGGACTCAGTTTTTCTTTAAACTGAATTTTTCTATCTTACAGGAATCCTAAAGGCACTGTAAAGGTTCTTTTATATGTCGTAGAAAAAATCAATTCCAATTATACTATGGAAAGATCTATAAACATGTTCTGTAAACTTGATTTTTGAAATTGTTTGTTTAAAGGTTATAAATATATGTATAACAAATTTAATTTTCAAAATCTAATTATGAATATAAAAACTAAAATAGACATGATTATTTAAATTGTTTATAAATATAACAAATCAAATTTAGTTTAGTATTATAAAATTTTAATATATTAAAACTAAATAAACAAATAAAATAAAAATGCATGTCGTCAAAGGCCGCCTCGTGGTATGCACCTCCGATTGAGGGGGCGGCCGTAGAGCAGATTTCTCCACAGTAGTTAATTCTGTCAATCATACAATTGCTTAAAAATCTCCACAGTAGCACTAGATTCTTAGAAGTCCAAACTCAACAGAAGCAATAATATTAAATAATAAAAAAAAAAAACCAACTGTGGCAAAAGATCGGACTGGTGATACATCTTTTTGCAAAGCACAAACCATGTCGCTCCAGAGACTGCGCATGGCATACAATATGTAACATGATCAAAGGCACATGATCTCTCCTTCAGTACATTCATTTTAGCTTTATCTCTCCTTCTTCAGGAAATCGATGAAACTTCTCTAGTTTTTTCTTTGGTTTCTTCTATTTTTCTTGGTTTTTCTTGTAGCATTCTACTGAAGTTCAACTCCAAAAAATTTATCTAATGATTCTACCCATTTTGCAGGTAAAACCTAACTAGAAACTAAGTTTGAAAGTATCCCAAAAAGGCCAAGAAAGAATTAATATTCCTTTCCCCACCGACGATTTTTCAGCCAAGAAACCAATCAATTATTTGATCTTTGTGTCGGTTTTTTAGAATTTCATTTCTTCATCCCAAAACAAGAATCTTTTATTGGAGGCACTTTGCAACCTGAAGATATGAAGCAGATAGGAAGGTTACTGGTGGTGTGTACACTTTTCTACGAGCATGGTAATGTCGCAGCCACTGTGCTGATAATGCAATTACACGTGCAAGAGAGAGAAGAGAGACGGAAGGAAGGGAGATGGAGTGAAACGTGGAAAACTTTTTCTCTTTAATAATTTGGAAAGCTTTTGCTCTCTCATAATATTTTCTAATATTAGTTGCTTGGTGACCATTGATCAGATGCGGACCTAAGATGGGATCCGGGGGCCTGCCCCTTCTGAAACTTTGAAAACTTCTTTTTACTCTCTTATTTTTTATAGTTTATAATTACGCTCTTTTTAAAAATAATTTTTAAATTTTTTTCTTTCTTTTTTTTTTTAAACTAGTACCCTAGCAATTTTATATTTATATAAATATATTATATATCATTTTTATATTATTTATTTCTCTTTATAATTTATATGTACTAATTAGTGTAAAAAGTAACAAACTTCTTTTAAAAATAAAAAGTATGATAGTCTTTTTATTATTTTTATGCATTTATAGTCTTTTTGGGTAAAATTTAATAGTTATTATAAATTAATGATTTTTGAGAAAAAAATCTGGAGAGATATTTTAAAAGAAAATTCTTTTTTAAGTTGACATCATCATATTTAAAAAAAATGTTAACAATTTAATACAAAGTTATCTTGAAATTAATATAAAGGTTTGTTTGAAAATTTAAAACATAGAACTCGAATTTTGGATTATAATGCTAACATAGGGTTATAAATAAAAAAAATTTCATAGATGACAATGAAGTCATTATGCAACATTTTTTAAATACAAATACTTGTCAATGACAATAACTAATATGTATTTATAAAATAAATTATAAAGTATTAGTATTTTATACTTTGATTTTTTGTATTAAGATTATTTAATTTTGAAAGATAAGATTTTATATGTCTCCAATATACCTATAGATATTCCTTTTTTAAATAATTGCTTTTGCACTATTAATGTTTTTGTTAAATATTAATTTTAAAATATTAAAGGCGTGGTTCTAAGATAAAATTCTGAGTCCGCAATGCCATTAATTATGGTAAATTCAACTATATTATAGTACTTTTCTATTGAAGTCAATGTCAAATATTTGTCTTTTAATTTCAGGGTTGTTTGCTATTTGTGGAAAGTATGGCGAATCATTGTCTGGAAACGCATGGAATTTCTTGTCATTTGACCGAACGCTAACGGGTTTATTGTAGTTATTCCAATAAGAAGACTAAGAGGTCACATTTAATGTTGTCAACGTAATGCAGCGTCCGCCGATGTATTCCAAAGTTTCTCCAAAATTGATACGTTTACTAGCGTTAGACTTGTCTTCTCACTCGCTGGACTTTAGATATAACATGAATATGAAAAATGTTAGCTAAAGAATTATTAGCAACTTATAACGTTCACTTTTCCAAAAGGCCCTCAGAAAATTGGCAATGAACCAAATACCGACACAACAACAACCCCCACAACCACCACCCCCCCCCAAAAAAAAAAAAAAAAAGGATATAAAGTAGTCAGAATCTAGGGCAAAAGCAGCATAATCATTACTCCTCAGTCCTCAATAAGCCCTACTTTTCTCTTGGAGCTGGTATTCTCCTCCTCAATCCTTCTAACCTTTTTTTCCTTTCTTCTATTTGTCTTCCTGGTAATTAATATAGGAAAGAGGTCCAAAACCATCCATCAATATTCAAATCTACCTCCAGGGCCATGGAAATTACCTCTCATTGGAAATTTGCATCAGCTTGTTGGACCTCTACCCCATCGTTCACTAAGAGAATTAGCCAAGAAATATGGCCCCTTGATGCAACTACAAATTGGAGAAATTTCTACCATTCTTGTTTCATCACCGGAACTCGCCAAAGAAGTGATGAAAACGCATGACATTATCTTTGCATCAAGGCCTTTCGGTGCAGCAGCAAGTATCGTAACTTTTAATGGCACTGATATTGCTCTCTCGCCATATGGTGATTATTGGAGACAAGTACGAAAAATTTGCGTATTAGAGCTCTTAAGTATGAAACAAGTCCAATCATTCCGATCAATACGAGAAGAAGAGTTTTCCAATCTCATTAATCTAATTGCTTCAAAAGCGGGATCAGCTGTCAACTTAACCAAAAATGTTTTTAAAGCAACATCTGATATCATTTCAAGGGCATCCTTTGGCAATAAAAACAAAGATCTAGAATCATTCATGTCAGCTATCCATGATATTATGAATTTGCTTACAGGTTTTAAAATTGCTGATATGTTTCCTTCCATTGAATTGCTCCATTCGATCAGTGGAAGCAAGTCTGAAGCAGAGAGGCTACATTTAAAAACTAATGAGATACTTGAAACCATTATTAATGAACATAAAACAGTATTACTTCAGTCTGAGAAGGGTACAGGAGATGAAGATCTGGTAGATGTTCTCTTGAAACTTCAAGAACGAGGTGATCTTGAATTTTCCCTGACTACCGACAACATCAAAGCTATAATCTTGGTATGTTTTAACTTCTTTTACTACTTTTAAAGAAAAATCAATTATATTTGTAATCATCAGTGCCATACATGTTTATAAGTTTATTTTTCTTTATATTTCCTTAAAAATTGGCTTACTAAGATGAGAGAGAGTTCGTTGAGTCAGCAGATGTTGTTGCTTACTTAAACTTGACTGATATTATTAGTCCATCTACGTTGAATAGTTTAACTTAGGTTCATGTAACATTCCTTACTTTCAGGATGTCTTTATTGGGGTCAGCGACACATCTTCTACAGTAATAGATTGGGCAATGTCCGAGCTGATAAAAAATCCAAGATTGATGAGAAGGGCACAAGCTGAGGTGAGGGAAGTCGTTAATAGAACAGGGGAGATTGATGAAACCATCGTTAATGAAATGAAATTTTTAAAGCTAGTAATAAAAGAGACTCTGAGATTACATCCTCCTGCGCCTTTGCTGCTTTCCAGAGAATGTAGAGAGAAATGTGAAATTAATGGATTCAATATACCTGTCAAAGCCAAAGTTATTGTTAACGCATGGGCAATCGGAAGAGATCCTAAATATTGGACTGACCCGGAGAGTTTTGGATCCTGAGAGATTCTTTGATTGTTCTGTTGACTATAAGGGGACTCACTTTGAATACATACCTTTTGGTGCTGGAAGGAGGATGTGCCCACGAATTTCATTTGGTCCGGCAAACGTTGATTATCCTCTAGCAATGTTGTTGTACCATTTTGATTGGAAACTTCCTGATGGAATGTTGCATGAGGATTTGGACATGACCGAGTCCTTTGCTGTGGCAGTTAGAAGAAGAGATGATTTGTTGCTGCTTCCCATTCCATATCATTCATCACCTGTTGCATGAGCCCATAAAACAAAAGCTATAGTTGTTTGAATATGACTGTTATTCTGTCACCAATATTATATTACGAATAAGAGTCATGAATGTGGGTTGCCTTAATACATCTGAACGGATTTGTACTTATCAATATTTTCGGAATATTTTTGCTTCAATACATAGATATTAAAAAAAGGATAAATTCTTGTAGCTTTTGTTTCTTTATTTAAATTTTAATCGATTGTATAGATCTAAAAATTGCACAATTTAAGAATATATATGCACTGATGGACCGAAGACAATTCACACCACAAAGAGTTGGGTTTATGTAAATTCCACCTTTGTTGTTCGGTTGCAAGATATACGCCCAATTTCGGGTCGTTATGGTAATAAACATAATTTTTTTAAAGACAATTTTATCACTGCACGCGAAAAAATAAATAAAATTGGTAAGTCATATATTACTAGTTGAAAACACAATGGCGACATACCTAGCCCAAACCTTCTGTGTGCCAATTCTTATCCCTTTAAGGAACCTTGGCTAACCAAACATATAGTTGAATTAACCCCTAAAGCATCGTTCTTGGATTCATCTTTTAAGTTTGGGACGTTCATGATGTAACGTTAGACTAATTAGAGTCTTATTAGGAAAACTCCACTAAGAATACAAATGATTTACTCATCTCCTAAAAGGACAAGATATCCTTATCAGACTTCAATGAGGAATCTTCTCTAGTTTATACGTATTCTATTTTATAATAAGGAAAATTAGGAGAATGTCATTTGCGAAACGTGAATAGAGGGAAAACATTGATAATTCCCTCTTTTTCTACTAGTTCCATAGAGGTATCTCTGTCGCGGAACTTTTGTGGTTATTTTTTAATATCCACACACCATGAACATTTTAGAGGTGTTTAATTTTTAACTTAAAGCATCGAACATAGTTATGATTTTCCGCTTTTTATCTATCACATTCAAATGAGTTCAGAAAATTTGTTAAATTACAAAATTAAATTTTACTTTCCGATTTCAAATATTAACCCATTGAATTAAAACAAGAGAATATTTAGAAAAGTTAAGCAGAATTTTATTCATGGTTGAGCCAAATTATATTCTTCTCAACCATTCTTTATCAAAATATCAATGTATTAGTCGAAGACAGAAAATCAAATTGATGATCTTATTAGATTCAAATCTGAAAATCAATCTCGTCAATTTTTTTTTTTGTTTTTTTTCCTTATTTTAGAGAATGTATATTACATCTCAAGTTTAAGATACATATATACAAATACTTTAATGTAATATATATATACATACATACATACATACATATATATATATATATATATATATATATATATATATATATATATATATATAAGATAATAAATATGAGAACTTTAATGTTGTTGTTGTATTATTTTCAAGATACATATTAATTGTAATTGTATACCTTGGATTTCAACCTTCTAAAATGTGTATGCAGATTAACATTAGCAACAACGTTCACATCCTTTATGAGGATGATTTATTTGTTCATTTAGTTTTACGCCAGTTGAGCCCAAATCTAAGTGAGAACCCTCTCAATCAAAGTTTCTCCCTTAAACTTTTCAGTTTTACGCCCATTAAGGTTCAGTTGAGGACTTTTGAAACAATATAAGAAATATTGAAAAGTAATAATTATGAAAACATATAAAGAAAGCGTATAACTTAAATAACAAGTTGAAAATGTGAAAAATAAGAGATGAGTAAATACTTACTTTATTGAGAACTTTCTTTGAAGATTACAAAAGAACTTTGAAGGCAAAGACTCACTTTTTTTAGTCAATGCCTTCTCTTTCATTACAAGACTTATTAAATAGACTTAGTGACGAATTTCAAAAATTTTGAAATCCAATAACATGATTAAGGATTTTGTTTAATGGATACACAAATGGGACACTCTAATTACAAACTTTAACTTATATACATCTTTTTACTGTTCTTGCATGATAATATTGAACATACATCAACAAAACGTGGGTACTTTTACTTGTCTTCTTTTGCTATGAGATAAAGCTTGCTTTACACTTTTCTACCACCTTTCTAAAAAATGAGATTTTATCTAATGATTCTATCCATTTGGCAGCTGAGAGTGCGTGAGTCCGTTGGTAAGCATAAGGTGTTTCCGTAGCCTTTCTTGTCCTAATAGGAATATATTCTAAAATTTGAAGTTATTAATAATTCGAAAAATGATATCTACAGTTAGAAGATATCTAAATTCCAAATCTAGAAAAATGTCCAAGATAATTAGTTCAAGAGAAATAATTATAAAAATTATTAATGTTAAACAAAGTTTAAATAAAAATACATTACCCAATATTTCATCCGATAGTATATATGAAATAAGAACATTTGACTTTAAAACTGCTTATTCAATAAAAGGACAAAAGTAAACTTTAACGTTGCAAAATGAATTTGAAGAAATAAGATTACTTAGTCAATTAGCTATAGAAAATTATAAGCAAAAAGCATCTAATTATGTACACTTTGGATTAATACAAATAGCCATCAAATCATTATAAAAAATATGAATAGATTTCCCAGTATTAATGCTATTAAGAGATAAAATATTATTAAAATTGTAAGATTCCTAATTAGGAGCAATACGGTCAAAGCTTTGTGATGATGTTATTTATTCCAATTATGCTCCAAATTTTCAAGTTAGACTGAATCGTCCAACAATATTAGATCCATTAGTTTTAAATATTTATATACCAAAATTAGTTTTTACACAAAATAGGCATAGACATTTATTACTTTATAGGATATATTTTAAACAAACTAGTTCAGAATTCAATCCTAGATGTAGACTACAAGATACTAGAGGAAAAACGACAATATTAACGATGGAAACAGAAGAAAATACCCCAACGTCAACTGATACACCAAAATTACTTAAATGAAATGAAACTACTATGCCAGAAGTGTGGCAAATAGATCATAATCCATTACCACCTGGAAATTTAGCACAAAAAGAAATAGCACAAATTACCCAAAATCCAGAAGGACAAATTTTATTAAGATTTAATTCTTTACGAATAGGGAGAAACTTCATCAAGTTATTCTGATATTAAATCTGCTAAGAGTACGTTTTTGTTACCAAAAACTAATAGTTTTAATTATAGAAGTACTCAAACATGAAATAAATAATAACCCTCCTCATACAATAAATTATGCTACATCTATAGCAGAACCAATTAATCAATCACGTTCAATGTCAGCTACACAATCAGATTTTCAAACTATTAATGTTATGCAAAAAGAAGATTCTGAAATTAATAAAGAATATTTAAGAAATGACTTTTTACAAGAAGAAAATAATTTTAAAAGAAAATGGTACTTTAGTACATTTACTAAACAAAAAAACTGAAGAAATTAGAGAAGAATGGTATAATGAAATGAAAAGATTAAAAGTCGCCATTCCTTTTTTTATTTGCTTTGACACGTATGCATCAAAACATAATAGACAATTACCATATAAAAGTTAAAATAGATAATGAGAATGCAACTTAGGAGACATTAAGAAGATTTATGAACAAAATAATTGTCATAATTAATTACTTCATATTGTATCTAGACAAGTCACAAGAATAGAGGATCAAATAGATAATATTAAATTAAAACAACCCCTAACATTTCCTCAAGATATTTCTCCACCACGATTTAGACCTATTCAACAAAATAATACACCATTAAAACTTCCTAAAATAGACTTGAGTGATCAAATTAATCAAAAACTTACGATATTACCAAGAACTTCTAATAATATTAATATTATAGATCAAAATTAACAAGGTGATACTCAATCTATTACAACGTTTGAAGATGTAGATGAGATTAACAAAATAACCTAGAAGGATAAATGGAAACAAGCCCCTAAAAGAACATATTATCTAATGCATGAAGAAAGAAAACAATTTATTTTCAATAGATATGCAAGTGATTCAATTTATGAATGGAATATAGATGGTAAATCAGAATATGAAATAGTTAATACCCTACAAGAAATGGGAATGGCATTTACAACCTATAAAGCCTATAAAACAAGCGATAATGAAACTGCTAAATTATTAGTTGCAGGTTTTACAGGATCATTAAAATATTGGTGGGACAATTGTATAAGATTCAATAATCAACAAATAACAATTAATCATGCAGAAAAAACTCAAGTAGCTACAAGAAAAATAGGAATAGATGACAGAAACAAACGGTCATAAACGGGGGTGGATGATAGAAAATCAAACAGTCGTCTATGTCACTGTCACTCATTCATGATAGAAAAAAAGTCTATCATTAATTTTGTGATAGTTTTTACCTGTCATACGTCTGTCATACTAGGTAAATAATTTTATAATTGTATGATAGTTTTTACATGTCATACGTCTGTCACACTAGGTTAAAACATTTTGGCGGGAAATTATTTTGTAGTTTGAAATTTTTGGCGGGAAAAATGTTTTTTTAAGGAATTCCAATTTAATTTTGGCAGATTAATTTGGGCGCCAAAATTATTTGTTACTTTTTGGCGGGTAATTGATGTTGTTTGTGACAAAATACATAATTGGAATCTTCTATCACAATATTTAAATCTAGTTGCATAGAATTGATTTTTTATTTAATTTATTCATTCTTGCAATTTAAATTCATTTACAAATTCAATATGAACTAAAATTAAAGTGCACATCCAATTGAGTCCAAAACCATTTTATATTAATGACATGCACATATCAATATAGAGAACAAATTCCATAGATCAAGAACACCAATACCCATACATAAGTTAAACCATTCTATCAACAACAAATTATGACTATAATTCAAATCCAAAATAACAACAAATTCAGCCCACCAAATTAAATTTGGAGTTCACAAGGCAAATTACAGCAAAGCAGGAGGCAAGAGCAAATGTTTTATATTAATTTGATTAGTGAAGCCAACAAAAATTCCTCCTGTTTCGTTAGCAAAATCAACAGCATACATATTCTTTCATTGTCAACTAATACCCAGCAAAAGTCCCAATATCAGCGGCAAAATTGTCAGCCAAACTCCTCCCAAAACCAGCAAAACTCCTCCTAATATCATCAGCCAAAATCCTCCCAAAACTCTTCCCATTCCCAGCAAAACTCCTCCTTATATCATCAGCAAATTGTCAGCCAAACTCCTCCCAAAAATCTTCCCAAAACCAGCAAAACTCCTCCTAATATCATCAGCCAAAATCCTCCCAAAACTCTTCCCATACCCAGCAAAACTCCTCCTTATATCATCAGCAAATTGTCAGCCAAACTCCTCCCAAAATTCTTCCCATACCCAGCAAAACTCCTCCTAATATCATCAGCAAAATTCCCATATGAACTCCTTCCAAAACTCTTCCCATACCCAGCAAAACTCCTCCCATTCTTAGCAAAACTCCTCACATTCTCAGCAAAACACCCAACAAAACTCCCAAGTCCAACAATAACTCAAATCTGCGCAACACACACAAATGAAAATACCCAGGAATATTACTAAAAAGAATTGTCTATTAAAGTAAGACTCCAAGTTTTAGATGTATCGCAACAATTACAATTTCACATTGCAACTTAAAATTTGACTAATTATAAAACATAAGAAGTAATAACAAGGTTGATCACATTTATACTAACCATTTTGTTGATGCAATAATGATTTCAGAACAATGGTTAGCCCACTCTAAACGAACCTCATCTATTTCAACTTGAGTGTATGCAGTCTTTCCATTGAACTGATAACCACAAAATCAACCATTATAAAACTTCCACAACAATGCCATATGTATGTAAAAACCAAACTTATGATATTATATTCAAGAGTGACTCACATTGTTCATCAGCAAACTAAGGTCTGCTATAATGTCCTTCATGTATCTCAAGACATAATAGCCACATTCCACGGATCCAGGTTGTTGCGGGGCCTATTACAGTTAAAAACCAAAATGACAATAAAAAATCTAATTTGTTTTAGGCCTACAATAATAGCCATGCAACATTAAGTTAAGGTAATATGTTTTACCTTCACAAATCTCATCTTAGAACTATAATTCCATCTTTCCTTGCTAACCTCTGCCGTGAACAGTGTCATGGTGCTGTATGAAATACAACAGTAGTTAATTATCTGAAGAATGTTGAAGAAAGTAAAAATATAAATGGTATTAATTAAATGAAAAAGGATACATACGTTTTAATTAATTGTTCTAAATCACGATCAGGATCATCGTACCCCTTAGGATCCAAATAAAACACTTCTTTTCGCAACACATCAAACACAACTAAAACCCAGTGGAAGCTAAAATAGAAGAAGGCATTAAAAAAAAGGTATAAGGTATGAAGGACATGCTAAAATGAATGAAAATTGATAACACTTAATTAGAAGTTAAATATTTAGACCTGGGATTGTATGGCATAAGTATGAATTGTCCTTTACTAGCTTTTTTCAAGCGCTTGCATAGACCCTCTGCTCTGTCAGGACGGCTACCATCTGGTGGTTGCCCAGGTTTGGGTGATACCATGGCTGGACATACGAACCCAAATTGTGTCTTTCCTCTTCTATTTTGTACGAAGGAGTTATATAAAAACCTGAAAAAATTGAGACAAAATACCAAACTAATTTATTATGAGACAAGCATCGCAATATCATATAAAACATTTTAAGCGGCTTGTTAATTAAAATCTCTTACGCAATATATACTTCAATAGTGTTAACTCCTATCACTTGCATCGTCAGCAATGCCTTGCACTCTGTAATCCCAATATGAGCAGTAATGCCTTGTATATGAAATACATCATCAGCAAGCATGTATGGAATCCAACTGTCTGAAGGCAAGTATGTGTCACACAATTTGCCAAAGAGTTGCAGCATTGGATGACTGTTCTGGTGTGCTGCCACTGTATGTCTAGTGTTCCTTGGCACTTGCTGCACTACACCTTTTTTGTTTTTGTTTCTTTTAAAATTTTCAGCCCTTATTTCAGGACTTTCAGGTGCAACCTCTCATACACCATCAGCCAATTTAATTTCCTCCTGAAAAAGTTGCCTTTTGGTACTTCCAAGCTTAGTTTTCCCCCTCTGATTTGCCAGATACACACATAAGTCAGGGTTTAGTCTTGGACTTATTCTTGGGATTGCAGTTATGTTTCTTGCTGTCCCTCTTTTTTTTGTAGGTGTAGTGCAGTCTTTTTCCTCATGTCCTTCCACATTTGTTGCTGTTTTCTCATGTGAGAAATTTTTCTTCTTTCCATCTGAGTTTCCTGAATTATTTGGCTCCTGTAAAATAGAATATCAATAGCAACTCCATTATTATCCAAAATTAAATTAGTGGTTCAAGAAATAAAAGCCACCAACTAACAAACTATACATAATTATAAAATGTAGCAGTATATATATAGTTGTATTTGTAACAACAACACTTTATTGATATAAGCCCAAAGTTAAAATTGACCAAAAATAGATAATTAACCTTTTGTTCAAATTCCTCCACCAAAAGTTGCTTTTTGGTACTTCCAAGTTCAGTTTTTCCCCTCTGATTTGCAATATCCACACGTAAGTGAGGGTTGAGTCTTGGACTTTTTCTTGGGATCGTGGCAGTGTTTCTTGCTATCCCTCTTTTTTTCCTAGGTGTACTATCATCTTTCAACTCAAGTCCTTCCATGTTTGCTGCTGTTTTCTTAGGTGAGGAATTTTTCTTCTTTCCCTTTGAGTTTTCTGAATTATTTGGCTCCTGTAAAATACAATATCAATGGCAACTCGGTTATTATCCAAAATTAAATTAGTGGTTCAAGAAATAAAAGCCATCAACCAACAAAATATACATAATTATAAAATGTAGCGGTATATCTATAGTTGTATTTGAAACAACAACACTTTGTTGATATAAGTTCAAAGTTAAAATTGACCAAAAATAGACAATCAACCTTTTGTTCAACTTCCTCTATCTTGTCATTATCCTTGTCTTCCTCTTCCTTGCAACCGTCATCAGCATGGATATGAGATGGTGGGCAGGCGGAACTTCCTACATCTGAGTGACGAGGTGTCTTCTTTAATTCCCTCATGATTTCTTCCAACTTACTTTCAATTACTGTCTTCCAAGCATACAACTCATCCTCTCTCTCATGCTGAGAAGGTGCATGAATGGTGTGAAAGTACTTTGTAAGGGTTATAAATTTGCCAAGCCCTTACATATGACCAGTTCGAGGAAGCCTTCCCAACGATTGTGCAAGTATGTCGTTTCTTCCATTTGACTTTAGCGAGCCTCCTTCAGCCTCTTTTTTCAACTTTTCCTATCACCATGATAAATAAATTAGTGATAATATAATGATTAACTTGAATGATAACAATTAACTATATTGTAGTTGCTCACTATTTTGTTAACAATCTCTTCAGTTTCAGGGTCGTAGCCACCATTTTTCAATCTCCGAGCTCTCTTCCAAAGTTCACTCCTATCTACTAAATCTTCAGAAAGACCAGTTTCTGAGCACTAGTGGATAAACAGGTCAGATTAGAATAGTACATTGCAAAATTACATTAAAAAAAATTAAATTGGTGTAAAATGGTAGCTACTTACCATATCTTGCATCAATCCAACGTATCCTCTTCGACTAAGTCGATGATTAAACTTGTTTAAGGCCCTCTTCCCCTTATTAGCACAACTAACTTTCTGTATAAGATAAAAACATGTGTTTTTAGTATTTTTAGAATAGATATTAACAGTGAAAAAACATAAGTTGAAGAAACTCACTTGAAAGTCATTAGATAAACATCTATTTACAAACTCTCTCCAAACAGGTTTCTTAATTTGGGGATAATCAATTGGGGGTTTATATAGTATCCTTCGATCCCGTGTGAATGGCACAATATACTTTCTTCTTAGCATGTACTTAAAGTTACGAAAAGCAAACCCACTTGACTGTAACACTTGCTTCTTACTGTTAGGATGAACAATGAAGCGGTCCTAATATCAATGTCAACAACATAGAAAAGACAGTTAGAAAAATGATAAAAGAGTCACCAGCAAGTACTAAGATCACACCGTATATAATATATACAAATAACACGGTATAAAATATAGACAAATAAAATAAGTGAAGATCAATGCAATAAAATTCAATTTGTACCTGCACACATTGCCATAAACGATCTTTCATCTCAATTTTAACTTTACGCCAATCATTTATAAGGATTGAAACTGAAGTACGAGCCAAGACTCCAAGATAACTAGCCAGCTCAATGGCCTCATCACCTGCAGGAACTCCTATAACATTATACTATACCACTATCTTTCCTTTTTTCGTTTTCAGCTTTTTGTTCTGCCTAGCACCCCTATTTACACCTCTTTTCCCATAACTACTCTCCGGAGCATCCAAGTCTTCCCCTTCGACATCATCACCACTAACATCAGCACCTTTAACATCAACCTCTTCATCTTCTTCATTTTGTTCAAAGTCTGGGCCTAAAGCATCCGAGGGGACATCAGGGCCAGAGTCGTCATCAAGCAGGTCATCACGATAATAGTCCTCATAATTATCCTCGTCATCATTAGCAATACCCTTTCCTTTATCCATTTAAGTACACCTGAAAAACATAAGTAAAAAATAATTATACTCAACATAAGAAAATAAATGAGAAACCTACAAAATAAATTAAAGAGAAAGAATCGATAGGCTACAAACTATAGGCTAAACTCACAAACATGTTACAGTTTAAAACAATCAACAATCATAATTTTCAAAGATTGATTGCAATCAAACAATAAATCAGTTAATAATTCTAATAATTACTCACTGCCAACTTCAACAAAATGCCATATCAGTCTTGAATCCAAATTCCTTCTTTGGTATTTCGTGCATAGATTGCTTGATCGCCATCAGTTGAATGCAGACAATCATTAGTTGGTAATTCAGTGGTGAATGGAGGGTGTTTTATTGCATCATTATACATATTATCCCCAATTCTTTGTTTAGGATCACCTCTACTAGGCATATGACATACAAATTGACCACTGACACATCCGAAAAAGGATTGTCTCCCAAGTATAGGAGTGTCGAAGTAATAAAACCCGGTGAGACCGGGGTCGATCCACGAGGAAGGGAATTTAAGCGTTACCAATTATAAGCTAAATAAATGTGATATGGATGATTCAAAGAGGTGACATGATAATATCAACAAGTATGTAAGATTGTAGGTGGTATTACCGACCATTCAAATATAAAACAAAAAGCAAGAGGAGGTAAAACCATCCATGGAAATAGGTGGTATAACCAACCATAGTAAATTAAAGAACAATTTCATAAGGTGGTAGAACCTACCATAGTAAATAAAGTAAAAAGTTCATAAACAATAGAATAATTAAAATACAAGAGGAATTAACACAATAACAATGAAGGCTAAGGTTAGGGGATCCGCCCTTGATATTTCAAATAAGGATAATTAACCCATTTTAGTTCTATGAATTATATTTGTTTCATTACCAATATTTATACTTCTTGTAAATGGGTTCAAGCATCCAATGTGCCAATCATCATATGTCTACAACAAATCAAGGTTCCTAACTAGATTTGTGTCTG
>SNVD02010203.1:0-43570 GCA_013180625.2 Boswellia sacra | reverse complement strand
CCCGCAAATAAGTGGACAAGTTGAATTAGCTAATAGGGAGATAAAACAGATCTTAGAAAAAACGGTTAACCCAAATCGTAAAGATTGGTCTTTAAGACTTAATGATGCACTTTGGGCTTACCGAACTGCTTTTAAAACATAATTGGGAATGTCTCCTTATAGACTAGTTTATGGAAAACCTTGTCACTTGCCTGTGGAAATTGAGCATAAAGCTTATTGGGCTATTAAAACATTCAACACAAATTTGAATGATGCTTGCAAGTTACGTAAACTCCAACTGAGTGAACTTGAAGAAATCAGGAATGAGGATTATGAAAATTCTAAAATCTACAAAGAAAAAATGAAGGTTTTTCATGACAAATCCATTGTTAGAAAATCTTTTGAACCTTCACAAAAAGTTATTTTGTATGATTCAAGATTGCATTTGTTTCCTGGTAAACTTTGGTCTTGTTGGATTGGACCTTTCTCTCATAGAACTGTTGAAATTGAGAACCCAAAGAATGGTAATGTTTTTAAAGTTAATGGACAACGGTTAAAACCATTCTTTGAAAGATTTGATCAAAATGAAGAGTCCATTGCTTTAATCGATCCTTTTTAAGGATTGATTTTTCCCGGTCAAGTGGCAGAAACAGTACTCCGTGACTTTTAAGGTCGGTTTTTCAGTTCCCTAAAAACTGTTGCTCACCCTGCATTCATTTTCTTTTCTTCTCTCTCATTTTATTCACATGGAGTTACCATTCTTCTCAAAATTGCACAAAACATTTTCCCTCCTCATCATCAAAATGATTTGCTTAAAATTTATAAGCTCGTGCGGAAAGGACTAAGGTTGTGATGCGTAAGGGTATTCCTGTGATTTAAGATGGTAAGTGAAGCCAAGGTTCGTCTCTTGTGAGTTTTCAGATAATCTTGTTTCCCATATGCCCAGGTATGGGAAAAAGCTCTTACGCCAAAAAGCGAAGAGCGAAAAGGTTACAAGTTTGTCTCAGATGTGCAAGATGGACTTGTAACCAGCGTTGCCGCTCCTTGGGATATTTGTCTAACAATCGAGAGGATAAACTACAGTTCATCAAGAATGGACTGAGTAAGAAGTCTTTGGATGATATCCGAACGACTCTTGAGACGCATTCTTGTGGACTTGTGCAGCGTGAAATTTTTAATTTGTGGACACAATTCCGAGATGAGCAGGAACGCTATAGTCTTGGGAATCTGACTCAAAACGACCCTGTTTGCCAGTTTATAAGAAAACTGGATGGGAAGCATATCCCCAACTCATAGAAGGTGTTTAAGCCGTTTCTGGACGTAAAACCAGAGGAAGATGTGAGCCACAGTCACAACTACCTGTACATATGCATGCGTGCCATCATTTTTGAATTTTAATACCTCATTGCTGTCATTTTTGAATTTGTATGTTTTGTTTGACTTATGGTGTCTTATTTCATCATCTTTTGAATTTTTGGGCATTATTGTCAACTTTTTCAACAAACAATCGAGCTACCTAGATAGATATCATCATTAGCATACCTTTTGCACTCCATAAATACCACATGTCTTGTTCTCTTCTTCACACATAGTTAGAGAGTTACATAGACATGGAGGGAACTTCAAAACGTCGAATCCAAAGGATATGTGTATTCTGTGGATCCCGACCAGGTAAAAGTGAGGAGTTTATAGAAGTAGCAAATTACCTTGGTAGACTACTGGCTGAAAGAAAGATTCATGTGGTTTATGGGGGAGGTAGCCTCGGGTTAATGGGTTGTGTGTCAACAGCTGCACATGTAGGAGGTACTCAAGTTTTAGGAGTTATTCCTAAAGCTTTGGCTGTAGAAAGTATTGTTGGAAAAACGGTTGGGAAGGAGTTACAGGTCTCCTCTATGCATGAACGCATGGCACATATGCTCATCAATTCAGATGCCTTTATTGCTTTACCAGGTGGCTTTGGCACTCTTGAAGAAATTTTTCAAATTGCCTCTTGGGCCCAACTGAATCTCCATCAAAAACCCATAGGTTTGTTGAATGTCAAAAATTTCTTTGATCCTTTGATAAGTTTTGTTGATGCAGCTGTGGAACAGAATTTTATCCCTCATTCAGCGAGAAAGATCCTTATTTCTGCCACTTCTGCTGGTGAGCTACTTGACAAATTACAAGAAGTTGAGTATGAACCTGACCCAGCTAGTACTCAAATTAATTGGGCAGGAGGGCAAAACAAAAAGTGCAAATTGGATTTGAATCTCCGTTTGTAATTTTTTTCTTCTCGTCCTTTATTTTATTTTATTTTTAGCATGTTATTTTATGAGTCTTTCAGGTCATCTCTCTTGAATAACAGAAGCTTCAGGTAATGTCTCCTATACTTTATCTCTCTATATTTAAACATTGAGGACAATGTTTCATTTGGTTGGGGGGGAAGGATAGTAGACATAAGTGTGTCTTGAAATTTTATTTTTTTCTTGCAAAAAAAAAAAAAAAAGAAAAAAAAAGCAAGTTAGTAATTAAATTCAGAGTGCGGTGTAAGGAGTTCAAATCCTCTTGAGACGCATTCTGGGTCAGGAATGGCAGAGTAGGGAGGACCAGTTTGAACTCTTGAAACCCATTCTAACCAATTTGTCATTTTATTCTTGCATTTTTGAAGACTTATTTGATATTATTTAGTCTTGATTTTTGAATTTTATAACAAGGAGGTCTTATTCATTTCACTTTGAATCATTCAAATCTATGAACTCTCACAACCTTATCATTTAATAAATTGTGTGCTTATGTGCTCATTAAGCAAGTATCTATGAATCTTTCTTCACACACACACATACCTTGATGTATGATTGTGGGTGGCGAAATGAAATATTGCAATATTTGAGTTCTTTTGTTTTGTTTAGGATAACAACAAAAGGAAGGGGAAAGTTTAAAAAAAAATGAAAAAAATGAAAAATGAAAGAAAAAAAAAGAGAAAAAAGAGAGAAAGCAATGGTGGATAAGTTTGGTCTTGTAGCCTCCTTAATTCGAGCAATTAAGCCCGAGGGGTGCCTCAACACCTAATACCCTAAGACCAACTGGTTTGGGAGCTATTGGCCCAAAGCTCGCTACATGGATTAAGGAGAAAGCTTAATGGGATTGAACATTGCACTATCCACAAGTTTCTAAGCAAAAATAAAGCATCAGCAACCCGAGTCGTTAAGCTCGAAGGGGTGTCTTAACACCTAATGCCCTAAGGCCAACTGGTCTGGGAGTCATTAGCCTAAGGCTCGCTACATGGGTTAAAGATGCATTCTTTCAAAAAAAAAAAGAAAAAAAAAGAAAAAAATGTATAAAATGAATGAATATCCCCTACCTAAGGTTGTTAGCCTTAACAAATACTAGAACCGATATGGCTTATTTCTAATAAGCCCCATAGTCATGTGTCAACTGAGTACAAAAGAAGGTTTGTGGATATCTTGACTGAAGGGTACATGAGTCATTTAAAAAAAAAATCAGTTGAGAGTTTGTTTATTTGGATAAAATCAAGGAAAGTGCAATAATGACCACCTTGGATGTAAAATTCTATAAATCACTTCTAAATAATAACGCTTTAATTGCTAGGGACTAGCAATAAGCTAGTTGGGGGGTGTGATGAACACTTAAATATGCATGTTTAATAAGAGTTTAGTTCATCATATTGCATTAATAGTGTCATTAAATTCCTCAACTTAAGCATATTTGTAGCATTTGCATCTTTGGAATTAATTTCTCTTAATTTTGGTTTTGTTACAGGTTCGGTAAAATGGGCATAACTCTCTATTTATAGATCAGAATGATGCAATTCTTAATGTTTTGGAAAGCTGATTTAATTGTCTACAAGATTGCATTTCACAAGAATCATCAAATTCGGGCTCTTAGTGGACCAAAATTGGGCTTGAAGTGAACCCATCTACAGTCTCGGCCCAGTCTGACCAGGCCTCAGTATTTGGACCGTATCTCTCAAAATACGTATCCAAATTGTGCAAATCAATATGTTCTAGAAAGCTGAGAGAAATATCTACAACTTTCATGAAGACATGTGATTAAAATTCACAACATTTCGATGTCAAAATTGATGGTCAAAGTCGGTGCCTAATGATCCCAATTGTCAAAGATATTTACAACAATATTTGACAATTATGCCCTTGTAATTTGACAAGTTTGCCCCTGGATGTATCTATAAATAGAGGTGCCTTGTGACCCATTAGGGCATCTTGGCCTTGGCTGGAACATTTTGGCTTTGGCTAGGATCTTGTATTGTGTTTTGTGTGTTTATGTTATTAATGAATTTCCTTTTTCTTACATTTTATTTTCTTTCTATTATAATGTTCTTCTAATTTCTCTTTTGCTAAGGTGAAAGGGTGAAACCCTTGATATGAGAATAAGGATTCTCTAACCCTTAATATGTGCTTAATAATCTTAATCTTATAATGTTTATTCAATATGATTTATATTTAATTTCTTAATCAATCTTGACACCACTCGTAAAGTGGAGGTCTTGATCCATTGTCGACAATCCTTGGCACATCAAATGCTTGGATCCTTTCTAGATGATGTATGGTTCTTCCTTACCGACACGAATCTAGTTAGGAACCTTGATTTGTTGTAGACATATGATGATTGGCACATTGGATGCTTGAACCCATTTACAAGAAGTGGTATAAATATTGGTAATGAAACAAATATAATTCATATAACTAAAATGGGTTAATTATCCTTATCTGAAATATCAAGGGCGGATCCCCTAACCTTAGCCTTCATTGTTATTGTGTTAATTACTCTTGTACTTTAATTATTCTATTGCTTATGAACTTTTTATTTAATTTACTATGGTTGGTTATACCACTTATTTTCATGGATGGTTTTACCTCCTCTTGCTTTTTGTTTTATATTTGAATGGTCGGTAATACCGCCTACCATCTTACATATTTATTGATATTATCTTGTCATCTCTTTAAATCAATCATATCATATTTGCTTACCATATAATTTGTCGCGCTAAAATCTCCTTCCTCGTGGATCGACCCCGGACTCACCGGGTTTATTACTTCGACACTCCTATACTTGGGAGACAATCCTTTTCTGGATGTGTCACTGGAGGCCTCAGATGTTCAGCTCGCTAAGAGACCAGATCTTCAGCCCCCCGAGGAGCCCACTGTACATCCTAGCGAGATCACTGTCCAGGATACAGTCATTGTGTCACGCATGTCCTTATTGACTCGAGTTTCACTATTTGACCCACGTGCCCCCATACCAGATGTTGATTATATCAGCTTCAATGAATGGCTGGAGGAAGAGGTGGGTGATATTGATTTGGGCGTCTGCATAGCTGATCATGAGTTCTTCAAGACGTTGATGACGCCGTCAGAGTGGCTTGCATCTGAGGTTTGTTTGACTTTTTCTCCTCTCCTCCAATATTGCAATATGCATTTCGAATTTTATACATTGACGAAAGCTACTATATGCAGCACATGGATAGCTACTTGTGGGTGTTACGTTGTAGAGCTCGCGATATGGGCACAGCCAGTGTCCAGAGGTCTGCTTTCCTGGACATCACTTTCTGGGTAGGTATTTGCTAACCATCTGAATTTATAGTTACTTTTTGATTCCTTCGATGTGTTAACCATACTCATGAAATTACAGTTAAAAGTAAAGTCGTTGTGGGCACAATACTCGGACATACTGGATGACATTAACTGGGTGAATGAGGCCGATATGGTCCAGTTTGTCCTCGAGGAGATGCCCTTCGATGGACGACCATGGGTCGATGTGGATAGGGTGAGTACATTTATATTCAGTGTGTTAGTATGTGCCGTTTATTTGAAATGTTTATCTTGATTTTCACATGTTCTCAACTTCCTTTTCAGCTCTATGTCCCTGTTAACATCGGAGACGATCATTAGGTGATAGCCGAGGTGGATTTGATTCGCCGTATCGTAGTCATATATGACTCATGTATTGCGCACAGTTCTACCGACACGGTCAGAGATGCAATCTGGTGTCTGGTAGAGTTGATACCCTTTATGGTGTCAATGGATATTTACGGTTGTCCTGACTACCCCGCAACCCCATACGACATTGAGCGCATCAAGGATTAGTTTGAGGTGCCACAGCAAGAGATTGGGGGAGGAGCATGCGGCGTGTACTGTTTGAGGTACATTGAGTTCTTAGCGGGGGGCGTTCCATTGACAGCCTTTAAGACATTCACGGACCAACTGTAGCGAGAAAGAATAGCGTTCTAGCTTTGGGCTCATCAAGTTCGTCCACAGGCGGAGGAGGCCATCCCAGGCGTCACAGGGCCTGCCGAGGTTGAGGCCATCACAGGTAGGGGTGGCAATTTTCGACACGACACGCGAACACGACTTGACACGACACGGATTTAAGCGGGTTTGGGTTTTAGCTTATTCGCGTTCGTGTCGTGTTCGTGTCGAAGATGTCAACTTGTTTAATAATCGTGTCGTGTTCGGGTTGAGAGTCTTCAACACCCGAACACGATTATGACACGACACGATTATGAAACGAACACGTTTACGACACGCGTAACACGAGTAACACGAATACATATTTAACACGATTAACACGATTAACATGAATATTGACACGATTTCAAAATAATATTAAATTTAAAAATATTAAATTTAATATTTTAATTTTAGACATTTTAGTCCTTATATTAATCCAAATTTTAAAATAAGTATATAATTTTAAAACGTAATAAATTTTAAAGCTTAGGGTAATTTTGTCATTTAACCAAAATTGAAACCTAATTGACTAATTCATTCAAAATTGGAAATGGAAACGGGAAACCTAATCTTAATCTGTCTGAAGCGTGAACAAAACCTTTTCTCCTCATCGTTGCCAGCCATCTACAGATCTGCTATCCTTCGCTAATCGGCACGGCTTCAGCTGCTTAGCACCATCGCTCCACCATCTGGTCCTCCCCTTCCAGTGACCACAACCTCCAGTCTTCCAGTCTTCCAGTGACAACCATTTGTTGTGGTTCACAGCGCCATTCAGCTGCTTGTCTTGTCTCCAAGCTGCGCAGTGAAGGCAGCTACTCCATCCAAGGTCTATATTTCTGTCTTTGTCCCGCTTTTTCTAATTAATTAAGCACGTGCATCCATTGAAGCTTCATTTCATGTCTCATTTGTTCGCATGTGCATGCATTTATATTTGTATGCCTGGCAGTTATATATGTAAGCAATAATTAATACTATATGGAATGAAACCGGCCTTTTCCATTCTTTGAAATTAATATATCACTTACCATTTTTTAATTGGCATTAAGGTCCATATAATTACAGCTCTTTACATAATCTACGAAAGTTTTGCTCTCCGAGATTTCCCTCGCTAATTGTAAAGATTTCGCTTAAATATTCTTTATTTTAAATAGTTAAAGACATAATATATTTATACTATAGAAAATAAGATTTTTATTCATAAAATTTGTTTTCTTTTTCACAAAACCCTGCCCACATAGTTATTTTCGTTACTGCAAAGTTCACTTTAATTGATTCAAGAGTTCAATATTGCGGGTATTTGACAAAAAGAACCTTTTGAATTAAGGTCCATTAATTGGCATTGTACGTACAGCCAGTTATTGTTAAATTTCTAGAAAACCAGTCGAGGTGCTCTTCATCAGCCATGCATCACAAACCAAGTCTAAAGAGAAAGTTTTGATTCTCAAGAAATTAATTAACCTTGATCACAACTTCTCCTCTCATTGATGAATGTTCTTCAATTACTCTAAATCTAACTAGCTATAGCTAATTAATCTTGTCAACTTTTCAACATATAAGTTGATACATCTTGAGCAATCTGTAATTGAAAAGCAACGTACTGTTTCAGCTTATTAGTTGGTAGAATGGAGAAATGCAAACCAGCTGGTGGGATCCCACTATTCATGATTATAGTTATTATGCTTGTTGAGAGGTAGGGTGGAATATGATTTCATACAATTAAAATATTAATTTAAATTTGCTAGATATCACTATATAAACAGCATTCTTCTGTGTTTTAGGCATTCACAAGCAGTCCCTTTAATTTGTAATTAAGGGCAAAAGTCCCAAAAATTTTTTGGGATATTTTCAGCTTTGAAACGATTAGAGGGTAGGCGCAATATGGCCAACATTTGGCCGCATTTATTCTATGCCTTGACAATATATCTCTTTATAATAAAATCTTGTTTTGTTTTCTAATTTTGTCTTCTGTTTTTTTAATTTGTTATTTTAAAAATCAATTAACATTTTTATGGGTGTGAACACATCCTCCAAGCTCAACAGGGCCCACAAATTGAAAGCCATACCAAACCCAAAGTAGTGAATGGGCTCCGCCTTCCATTTTTTCCATATTTTATTTCTATCATTTTTATATGAGATGTTACCATTCCTATGTTTATCTGTTATGTAATGTGGAGTTCTGAAAACTGAAGAAAAGGTTCATATGCTTTATCTGCTGTGTTATGTGTCAGAGTTTTCAGCTTGAAAATTTATTTTTGTTTCTGGGAGAAATGAGTTAATGATACTGATTGTTTTCTTTCCTCACTTTATTTTATGCAGGTTTTTTTCCTTAAAAATGGATTCTTTAGGAACAAATTCAGCAACTCAAATGCAAACTAATTTGCTAAGTGAGGATGACATATTCAATATGGCTAGTGAGTCTGAAGGCACTACACGACAAGACATAATTCAAAGTGGGACAGGAAAAAGAAAGTTAACCTCAGAAGTATGGAAGTTTTTTGATATACTACCAAGGGAAGGGTATCCAGATAAGAAGCAAAGATCCAAATACAAATTATGTGGAGCGATTTATATTTCTGAGTCAAGGAATGGAACGGGTAATTTGAAGCGGCATTTGGAGTCTTGCCCGAGAAGAAATTCCCGTGATATTGGTCAGTATATGATAAACCGAATTGATGGCAATTTGGGAATACGTAGTCCTAAATTTGATCCTGTTGTCTTTCGTGAAATATTGTCTGCTGCACTTGTTATGCATGATTTGACATTTCAATTTGTTGAGTATACTGGCATTAGGAGGCTTTTCTCATATTTGAATGATGAGGTGACTCCCATTTCTAGAAACACTGCAAAGGCTGATATATTAAAGATATATAATAGGGAAAGGGCAAGAATAAAAGCCATGTTAGATGAAGCACCTGGTAGAATTAGTTTAACCTCTGATTTGTGGACTTCCATAACTACGGATGGGTATTTGTGCCTGACTGCTCATTTTCTTGATAAAAATTGGGTTCTACAAAAGAGAGTGTTAAAACTTTTATGCTTTGCTACCTCCACATTCTGGTGTTAATTTGTCTGATAAAATATGCAAGTTGCTAAGTGAATGGGGCATTGAAAAAAAGATATTTTCAATCACTTTGGATAATGCTTCATCTAATGATACTTGTGTTGAGATTCTAAGATCTCAATTAAATATTAAGAAAGCACTATTATCCAAAGGAGATTTCTTGCATATTCGTTGTTGTGCTCATATCCTTAATTTGATTTTTAAGAAGGATTGAAAGAACTAGATGAAGCAATCTATAAAATTCGTGAGAGCATTAAGTATGTTAGAGGGTCACAAGGAAGAAAAAAGACTTTTCTTGAATGTGTGAAACAAGTGTCTCTAGAATGTAAAATGGGTTTGAGGCAAGATGTTCCTACAAGATGGAATTCTACTTTTCTCATGCTTGAAAGTGCCATGTATTATAGTCAAACATTTTGTCACATGCAGTTGACTGATTCTAACTACATTCATTGCCCTTCTCCGAGTGAGTGGTTGAAGGTGGAGAAAATTAGCAACTTTTTGAATGTATTTTATGAGACTACATGTATATTTTTTGGCTCAAAGTACCCAACTTCAAACTTGTACTTTCCTAAAGTTTTTGTGGCTCATTTGACTTTGAAGCAACACTTTGAAAGTGAATATGATTACTTGAAGGATATGGTTGAGCGCATGTTGTCTAAGTTTGAGAAGTATTGGTCAAATTATTGCATTATTTTGGCTATAGCAGTTGTCTTGGATCCAGGATGCAAAATGCAATTTGTGGAGTTTGCATATAAAAAACTTTATGGGGACGATTTTGAGATTAAGTTGTCGAAAGTTAGAGAGAAGATGTTTTCTTTGTACAATGAGTACAAAAGAAATCCAACTTCTAGTTTACCTTCTTCATCCAGAGATCCTGATGATATGATTAGTCAATACATGATGACTGCTTGGAAAGCTGTAGAAGCTGTTCTATTAGAGGTAAAAAACACTAAACTTTTCATCCAAATCTATATATTTGTGTAATATTTGTGTTATTTACTTGTTCATTTTATTAATGATTCTTATTTCTTATGATATGTATAAGAATTTTATCAAGTTGACAGTTTTAGACAAACAATTTCAAATCAAAAGTCACAATTGGAGTTATATTTGGAGGAACCAAGGACAGAATTGTCAGCCAATATGGATATTCTTCTTTTTTGGAAAGGAAATGAGTTTCGTTATCCTAAAGTTGCTTGTATGGCTCGTGATATTTTATGCATTCCAGTTTCTACGGTTGCATCCAATCAGCTTTTAGTGTTGGTGGACGAGTTCTTGATCAATTTAGAAGTGCACTTACGCCGGATACCGTAGAGGCTTTGATTTGCACTAGAGATTGGTTGTTTGGACAACAGGGTAACTCTTTCAACAATTTATTTTTGTTTTCTTCCTCTATAATTTGTTTTATTATGTTTATAAATACTTCTTTATTCATTTTATAAATGATTGGATTTCATAGAAACTGAAAGTCTAAAGATAGATGAGTTGACTGAAGATGTAATGAACTTGAGTATCAACCAACAAGCTGGAGAATCGGCTGGTAGTTCTTCCATGACATGAACGTCTTTATTGTGTAAGTGCATAATTCATTTACATGTGAAATATGATTTGGTAATTGAAGTGTATTGTAGTTTTCATTGTTATGGTTTATGAGATCATGAACAAATTGTAAACTTTCTTGATTAATTTATAATATGTCTTATATAATTCTATAATCTGATTTTTTTCATAAGTATGATTTTTATTTTTGTAGGTTGCTTAAGAGTTGAAGAGAAGATGGATAAGAGTTGAAGAACTTTTTTGTGTTTGTTTGTGATGTACTTAATTGTGATTTGTGACGGATAATTGTAACTTGATAGTTTGTTTGTTTGTGATGAACTTGTTCAAAGTCATCCATAATTTGGGAATGTGATGCATGTTTATTTGAGATTTGATGGACTTTATTTTTATTAATTTTGTTGTATTTGAATTGTTAAAGTTGTTTTCTTATGGTAGTTGTATTGCATTTGAAGTTTGTATGATTTCTTGGTATTTAATCTTGTTTAATTTTGTATTTTTTGTTATATCTTTTTCATTTAAAAATATGTTTTAATGTATATTCGTGTCATAATTGTGTTGTAAATGTATAACATGTCATAATCGTGTTTTAAATGTATAACGTGTCATAATCATGTTAGCAGGTTATAACCGTGTCAATCGAGTCGTGTCAATAATTTAAACGTGTCTTAATCGTGTTAGACGGGTTGTGTTCGTGTTAGACGGGTCGTGTTCGTGTCTAACACGAGTATGACCCGTTTATTATTCGTGTTAGCGTGTCGTGTCGTGTTACCCGTTTATTAATCGTGTCGTGTTCGTGTTGAGTCACAGTGACACGAATAATAAACGAGTCGTGTTCGTGTTGGGTCAATCTTTATCGTGTCACAGCTCGACACGACATGAACACGACCCGCGAACACGAATTGCCACCCCTAATCACAGGGCCTGTCGATGTTCTGCCTTCTAATGTTGCGGCCACCACCGGGACTGTCGATGTTGTCTCAACCGATGTTGCAGCTACCATAGGGACATCTGATGTTGTGTCAGCGATGTTGAATAGCAGCCCAGCACGAATCCTTCTTGATTTCATGTCGTGTATATATTTCGTATAGTTACACATTTTTGTGGATATGTAATTTGTGGATATTTACACATTTTTGTATAGTGTCATATTTTGTTTAGTAGCACATGTTTTCCATGAATATTTACTCCATGAATGTTTTATACCTTGACGAAGCACATAAATGAGTGTCTCATACACGAATATTTATTTTAGTGACAAAGCACATAAATTATTAGCAGGAAAAATAATATAAACTGCATACATTGACTAAGCACATAAATGAATATTTCATACATGAAAGTTTTATACATTGACAATAAATTCCTTTGAACGACAATAAGACATGTATAAACGATTTGTGCTGGCCTGACCATCTTTGTCGTTAAGAGAGTCTTATGCCCATAATATGCAAGAATTCTTTCACCTAAGTATTTCTCCTTGTAAAGTCGAGTGAGCTCTATGATCACATCTCTGTTGATCTTCGTTGATGTTACTTCTGGAGTTATAGTCACATAAACAATTAATAAATACAAAATGAGAGTTGTTGCATTATGAGAATAATGTAAATAGACTACGTCTTTGAAAGCAAACAAATAATATTACATAGACAAAAAAAAACCCCTTGCCTACCTTTGGTAGCTATCATCCCTTGTCAGGAAGTGGAACTGGGTTTCGACAAGTTTGACGATTGTGCCAGGAACTTTCACACCGCCTGCAAGTTCGAGACGAGCTAGACTCACCGATGGAAGGGGTTTGATTCCTCTGAGGATGACCGACTGGTCTCCCATGACTGGCGGTAGGACCACTCTACTGCGTACCTCCTCAGGAACCATCCAATCCTCACTAACTCTAACAAGAAAAACTGGCAGAGCATATGCATGTAGTAATGTTTCAGTCGTATACCAATGGGCACAATAATTATGGCACGTCAGTAGGTTCATACGTTTACAAACGACTAATAAATGTGCACACGGAAGCTGGTCAATATCAAACACCCGACACGTGCATGTCAACGATGCTAACACGGTCGTTGCCTCTCACCTCATACATAGTAAGAGAGATATACCGCTAACCCTCATACGTTCGCCCTCCTTTAAATTCTCCTCCATCAACTTGTTAACCCATGGCGAGAGATATAATTCTAAGTTAGCAAGTAACTGTCGACGCTTATAGAATCATTGCTGCAAGTTCGCAAGGTAATAATCTGCTAACAATGTCACCAGAAGGAATCGCGCATGCCGCAAGCAGCTATTCATCGACTCAGCTATATTTGTTGTCATGATGTTATACCGTCGGCCATGAAACTGTGAACGTGCCCATCTATTGATTCTAATCTCTCGAAGAGAAGTTGCTGCTGCTGGCATATACGATTCAATTTGCCACATAGGATAGTTGAAATCAGCATAGTGATATGTCCTTACAGCTTGGGAGTATATATCCAACAAAGTCTTATCCTTGAACGTGGCCTTCAAGTTACCCTTCAGATGATGAGTGCACAATCCATGCAATGCATGAGGAAAAACTGCTACAATAGCTCCTTTAATGCTACGATGATAGTCGGAAATGAAAACAAGATCTCGGACATTTTGTACAATATGATCACACAACTGTCTCATGAACCAGTTCCACGAGTCATCATTTTCAGAATGCCCAACTCCAAATACCAAGGGGTATATTTGTTTATTTCCATCCATACAAGAAGCCAAAAACATTGTACCTCTATATTTCCCTTTCAAAAAAGAACTATCAACTGCGATAACTAGCCTAATTGATTATGCAAATCCAATAATAGAGGCCCCCATACTCATGAAAAAGTATCTAAAATGGTTGTTGTCATCAGTTTCTAAAGACGTTTTGGTCCCTGGGTTTGCTTTCTCAATCATGTAAATGTACTGGGGGAGTAGTGTGAATGATTCCTCATGAGATCTGTGAAGTTCTTGCAAAGTTTCCTCCTTTGCCCTCCATGCCTTGTTGTATGTGATATTAACACCCAATGACTCCTGAACATCAGACATAATATCCTTCGGATGATATATTCTTGAAGCCTCAACGAATTTGCTCTTAATATGTTTGCCAATGACATGTGCAGTTGCCTGTTTGTGATTTGGGTGAAGTCCAGCTCCGGAGCATGTGCGATGGTTCTTATACTTTTTCACTTGGAAGAAATGTGAATCGGCTACCTTTGTGACACGTAAACGCCATTTACAAGATTCAGCACGGTAGACAATCTCAAACCTTGTTGCATTTGAGTTACTCACCTTGAATTAAAAGTTGCGTCTTAATGCCAAATTCGATAACTTCTCACGAAGCTCCGTTTTGCTGTTAAACATCTGCCCAACCCCAACCTCAATCCCATCAACTACAAATGATAAAGCATCATCGTCAACTACGGATGATGAATGCACAATAGGCGGCATCCACCTAAATGTGTCAGTCCGACGACTGTCATTTTCAGAGCCCACATTAGCTTCTTCATGTCTAGGATTTGCATCCATTCTCAGCTCATTATTCGACACCGGATCTTGTTGATGTTCGTATAGTGGAGGAGTATATGTGGAGTGAATTAGAGAAGGAATGGTAAACGACACATCCTGATTCACATTATTGAAGATCTCCGTCTGTTCATCATTATTAAAATGTGAACCGTCTACATCTTGGCCATCAACAATAAAATCATCCAAACCCTCAACATCATTCTCAATACGAATAGTGCAATCATCATTGTCATCGTCAACATGCTCACTAACATTATCACTACCATCATTATTATCTTCGTAATCTTCATCACCACCATCGTCATCATTAACATCATCACTAGTATTATTAACATCAATATTACCTAAACTCTCAAACTCTTTAATGCTATCGAGATGATGTACCAATCTCGATGGCATTGACGGAGGCACCCCTTCTTCATTTTCAACTAACATCCCAACTGACTCATGCCCTGCATGCTCTGAATACTGATCAAACTCAATGCCAACGTCATCATTCAATTGTGGTTGTGCACAAACAGGAGTGGACTCACTTAATTGGTTACTTCCACTTGCTAAGTGAAACAAAGAGGGATGAGAAGATCTTTATCGCCTATATACTGCATTAGATCTTGACCTCTGTCTTTGCTTCTCCCTATCTTCAACTTTGACAATTAATGGTGTATATGACTGTTGGTCCTCCAAACAATGTTGTATAAAGAAACAAACATCGTTGTCAGTCTCAATAGGAGTCGGCATTGGCGGAACACCCTTAAAAGCAAATTGAATCTCTAAACTTATGTTATACTTACGAAGATCCCAACCCATTTCAGTACTAATATAGTCAACCAACTCATTATAGGTAGCAGACCTACAAATTATCAATGGCTTTGCCCTCCCACCGGTGTACAAATAACCACCATTCTCTTGCATAGTCCAAGAACCATTGTATAGAATAAGTATACGTAAAATTTTCATTTCTTGCATGATAGAGACATATCATATAAGTCTGTGGACAAAAAATATTACGAAATTGCTTTCAAAAGCCACAAAACGACATTTCTACCTAAACGCTCGACGAAACTCGACGCTAAACACTCAACACGCAACCAACTCGACACGCGACGCACTACGATCGACGCTCGACTAACGCGACACATATACTCGACACACGAACTCAACGAAATTTACATCCGACACTCGTCACGTTCGGCACTCCACTTGACGCACTAACACGACACTCGATCCTAGACTCGTCACAACCACCCCTAGACACTCGACATGACCATTCGACATGTCGAGAATCGATCTGACACAACCCCTTGACACTCGATGACGCTCGACAAATTTTGTCTTCTTCCCCGTCGACTGCAATACCAGATTTTCTCAAAACGATTGGTAATTTCCAACAAATTTTGATAAAAACCGCACTATCTCTAACCTTAGTTTACATATATATCCCTATTTTAAGCTACATAATACGGTTGACAGTTACCAAAACAATAAATAACGAAAATATTACAACCTACTGAAATTTTCATGCCATTTAGAGAGAGATTAAGGGAAGTTTTTCTTACCTTGTTGCTCAGCTTCAGCTGTTGAAGATTGTTTCAGATAGTGATGTGTATGAAGGAGTGACTGGCTTCTTTGTTTCGTTTACTTCTTTCTTTGTTTTCTAAATTCAATTATATAAGGGTGTTTTAGTTATTTTTTTAACAATGTGTCTATGACATGAAAATTTTTCAGGATGTATCCAAATTTCACTAAAAACCCCTAATTCTGTCCATTTTTTCAATTTTCTCTTCATATTATGCAACTCTTTTTCACGTGCTAGTTTCCGCAGGCTAGCCTCTTCCAGCTCAAAAAAAAACATAACAAGCAACAAGATTGTTTTTAGAAAAGTTTCCTTTTTCTTTCTTTTTCTTTAGCTGAGACTATTGAGTGTAACAGTGTAGTTATGGCATAATCAGAAAATTGAGCTATTGGAGGAAAAATTTGATTAATGACAAGAGTAGTGATGCATAACCCAAAAATTATTCCAAAATTATGTATCTTGCCATAAATTTAACGCTATTATATTATTTATTATATTATCGATCCATTCACTTCTCATTCATTAATTAAATAAAAAAAATTTGAAATAGAATTTAAAAAGAATATCATTATTTTAAAGATAAAATACAAAATTTAATTAATAATAATATGAGAAATTTCATGTTACCCCTGAAGTAAGCTCCAATTACTTTTTTCCCCTGGGTTTTTCATTATTGTGATTCTCCCCCTCAATTTCAATTGCAACTAATTCCGATAATGAGAAAGAAAAAAATATGCACGATATGTGGAGATACCCTCATACCAACCATTTTGACTATTAATAGACCATAAATCCCATTTATTTAATGTGTTAAAGCAAATCAAAAAATAAAAAATTAATAGAAAAATAGTTTATTAAAAATAAATTAAAAAACTTTACCAAAATTAATTAAAAAACTTTTCACTCTCCCCCGTCTCTCCCTCCTCCTCACTTCCGTGGCTGCCACCTCCACTGACGGATTCCTCTCCCTCTCCCTCTCCAACTGGAGAGAATTTTCATTGCTGCTTAGTATCATTTTCTCCCTCGATTGATTTCATGTCGGAAAGAAAGCCACAAACAACAGAGCCTATATAAAATTTCGAACCCCCCATCATCATCGTATATCTCAACCCCGCTACAGAAACCTAGAGACCAACAACACTAGATCGTCATCCATCACTATAAAGGAAGAGGATGAAGAAAAAGAAAGGAAGCAAAATAGATGGATGACGACTTCCAAAAAATTTCAGTTATTTCATACCGAAGAAATCCACCGAAACGCATTGCAAAAAAAACCAAACCACTCCCAGGCTTTCACATCATCTACAGAAGTCGGCCACCTCTACAAAAGCAATGAAATGTAGAAATCTCCAGTGTAAACGAAAATGTAGAAAACGGCACAAGCATGGTCCACGGGAGGTCGAAGCAGCACCTTCTTCAACGACCCCCAAATACCAAAGCCGTTGTCTCTGCTTGCCGATTGGAACTCCTATACCACAGCTTCTCAACAGGACCCCGATTCCTCCAATTTTGATCTCGAATCTGGGTTGGGTATTTGATCGAACATTTGGCGGGAATGGAGGAGGTCGCGGAAGGGAGGGAGTGAAAAGCGGGACAGCCAGTGAAGAGAAACAGTAGGATCTTGAATGAGCGATGTGAGGATAGCACGGGCCAGGAATTGGGGCAAATGGGTATTTTTGGTACATGACTTTGTGAAAAAGCAATTGAAATTGAGGCAGGAAATTGCAATAATGAAAAACCCAAGGGCGAATAGTTTTGAGCTTACCTTAGGGCTACAATACAAATTTCTTTGATAATAATGCAATAATGGATAATGAATTTTTTTAATAACTGAGGTGTTCAGGTCAATTTACGTACACCACAATTAATCATCAGAGGAGACTAATACGATTATAATTCAAGACTTTATTGTGGTCTTATCAACTCCTTCCAGGATAATCCTTACCACTTGGGATATTGATTTAAGAACGTTAGTATTTTAATATATATATATATATATATATATATATATATATATATATATTAAATCCAAGATCACATAAAAAGGGTTAAGTGACATTTATATTGAATGAATAATTAAATGATGTGGTACTGATATAGTAAAAGTAATGTCACATTTCTAACATAAATATCATTTTGGATGAGATTTGAGTTAACTTAGATAACTCTTATCCATTAAATAGATTTATAATGTTTCAATAAGCATTTTCATGTTTTGAACATGCTAATGAGTAATCTTGCTACTAATATATATATTCTACATATAAAATTAAGTATCACTAACTATAAATTTCAGGGTTGAAACTTGATGAACAAGAGTTAAAATGCTTGGAAGAAGTTTATATAGTGTTTAGATATTAGAATAGAGAGTTGAGTGTTCTTTTATATTTGGTTAGAAATAAGAATTTGATGAAACATGAAGTTTAATAGATTTAAATAGAGAAAATAGTGAGTTGTTAATTAGTTTATTAAAGAAAAAAGTAATTTTTAATGTGGGCAATGAAATAAACTCAATAAACTCTACACCAGTATTGGTTTGGATGAATTTAGTGAAAATTTACAAGCATTGGGGGCAATTGCCCACTGGATCTCAACAAGTGGCTCGCCATATGAGTTACCAGTAACCCTGATGCAACATACTATGACATGCTATAAATGAACTATGGCTGTGGAAGTTGATATGCTAATTTCTTTTCTTGTTAATGGGATTGCATGGATCACATGTATAGTATGTAAATATTTTATCCTCCATATTTGTTATCTTTTCTATATATAGGTAGATAGCAATTGTGATTAGCTGTGATTGTAGGCATGATCCATGCTGGAACTTTAATTCTTACTGTAATTAGGTAGGCTTTCTCCTTATATATATGTGCTCCACCATTCCATGAATATGACATAACAACTTTCTCATGACATTGATTTCTTCATGGTATCAGAGCAAGTCTCCTTGGCTCCTTGAAACTACTGATCTACTGCAATGATGGATGACAAGAACAATGATGATGAGAGCAAGAAGAGTACTGCTTCACCATATTATCTTGGGTCTCTTGACAACCAGGGAAACCTCATAACACAGGTTCAACTGAAGGGAAACAACTACAATGAATGGGCTCGGTCTGTGCGGATGGCACTCTGGGCTAAGAAAAAGTTCGAATTCATTCACAGGTCCGTGTCTCAGCCATCAGAAAACTCTACAGAATTAGAAGATTAGTGGACTGTGAATTCGATGATGGTGTCGTGGATTCTCAACACCATAGAACCAACTTTGAGATCAACTATTACTCATATGGAGATAGAAAAGAACCTCTGGGATGACATCAAGGAGCGATTCTCCATTGCCAATGGGCCACGAGTGTATCAACTAAAGGCTGAACAAATGAACTGCAAACAAAGGGGCCTGGCAATTGTGAAATATTATGGAAGCTAAAGCAAATATGGGATGAATTGGCAAATCATGAGCAGTTTCCAACTTGTAAGTGTAAAGACTGTATATGTGATTTGTCTATGAAACTTGAAAAGAAGCGTGAGGAAGAGAAAGTACATCAGTTCTTGATCGGATTAGACGATGTCGTGTACGGTAATGTTCGAAGCAATATTCTTAGCAGAGATCCACTGCCCAGCCTTAACAAGACTTACTCCATGGTGATCTAGGAAGAACAGGTTCATACTGTAACATGTGGTGTAGAGGAAAGAGGAGAACCAATCGCTCTAGCCATACAGACGATTCCGACCTATCGAAGAGTCGGGACTATTGGAAAAGATAAGCAAGTAACATGTTCAAATTGCCAACGAAAGGGACATGATGCGGGTAGCTATTTTCAACTCATTGGATACCCCGACTGGTGGGGTGACAGACCAAGACTGACAGGACGAGGGATTGGACGAGGACGATGAGGTCAAGCTGCGGGTGCAGGAAAACGTGGTCAAGAAGTTTTGGCTCGGGCACATGCTGCTTAAGCTTCAGAGCAGCCACTGACTTGTGAGAAGTCTGGTGCTAGCCCAAGACTTATAGGAATGTCGAAGGAACAATGGGAAAGTCTGATGCAATTGCTCAATTCATGCAAACCGAACAATGATGAAAAATTAACAGGCACGAGAGTGAGAAAAAGGTGGATAATTGATCTAGGAGCATCATATCATATGACTTGTGATTTTGTTGGCTTGGTTAATACAAAGACAGTGACCAGTTGTCCAGTAGGGCTACCTGATGGAGGAGAAGCGCATGCCACAATGGAGGGAGATGTGACTCTGAACAATCACATGAAATTAAATAATGTTTTATTTGTGCCTCAATTAAAATGCAATCTAATTTCTGTGTCACAATTACTCAATGAGAACAATTATAGTATCCAATTCACTAACAAATTTTGCATTATACAGGACCCTACTACGAGGATGGTGATTGGTGTGGGTGAGCTGTGTGGGGGGTTTTATTACTTTGTAGGAGCACCTTTAATAAAGGCCTACAAGGCAAGTGGCGTTGATTCATTTGAATTATGGCATAAGAGGCTAGGATATCCTTCTAAAAGGGTGATTAACTTGCTTCCAGGAATAAATGCTAGTAGCAACAGTAATGAAAATAAAATGTGTGAAATCTGTCTCAAGGCAAAACAGACTAGAGATGCCTTTGTTTCTAGTAATAATAGAGCAAAAGAATCATTGAGTTGATACATTGTGATTTGTGAGGACCTTATCAAATTCATGCCTCTTATGGTGCCTCATATTTTTTAACTATTGTAGATGATTTCTCAAGAGCTGTTTGGTTATATTTACTTAATGATAAAGCTGAAGTTGGTCAGACTCTTCGAAATTTTATCACTATGGTTGAACGACAATATAATAAAAGAGTTAAAGTCGTTAGAGTGATAATGGGATAGAGTTTTATTTGAAAGAATATTTTCTTGAACTTGGGATTGTGCACCAAACCTCTTGTGTTGACACGCCTCAACAAAATGGGTGTGTTGAGCGAAAACATAGGCATATTTTGAATGTTGCTAGAGCTTTACGATTCCAAGCTAGTCTTCCTATCGAATTTTGGGAAGAATGTGTACTTACAGCCAGATACCTTGCTAATCAGACTCCTTCCGCTCTGTTGAACGGAAAAACTCCCTATGAAATGTTGTTTGGGGAACCTCCTTCCTACAAACATATTCGTACTTTTGGTTGTTTGTGCTATAGTAGAAATTTAAATAGAGAAAAGGATAAATTTGCAACTAGGGGACGAACGTTGTATTTTTGTGGGATATCCATTTGAAAAAAAAAAGGATGGTGACTTTATGATTTGAACTCAAACGAATTCTTTGTATCAAGATATGTTGCGTTTTGTGAAACCAAATTCCCATATGAACCAGACTCTTTGACGAAGGAAGGAATTAATTATAACCAAATAGGCGTCAATGAAGGGTAGCATTTTGAGGAGAAATTTGATCTTTAGGACATGAGACAAAATCTTGATGGTGCGCACGATATGACGGAGGCCTAAGAAGTGAGGGAGGGGTGGTAATTTCAATGCTTCACCTGACAATAAAGAAAGTGATATGGGGGGTGGCACTGGTGATGTCATTGCAAGAAGCGATGAGGAGCCACTTATAAGTAACGTTGCAAGTGATAAAGAGATTTTGGAAGGTTATACATTGCATCGACAGGAGGACCAGCTGGGACAAGGACAGAGAGTGAAGCAGCGATTAACACTACTTAAAGATTATGTAACGCATACAGCTCATTGTATAAGCCCTTCCGCACTCTCATCCCAACAAAAGCCGGCCATAGATAATCCTTATCCTATTTGTTAATTGTGATAAATTCTCTTTACAACACAGAAATTTTTTAGCTACTGTCACAGCAGGTCATGAGCCCAAAAATTATGCAGAAGTAAAGAAAATGACACATGGACAGTTGAAGATCTACCTCCAGGAAAGAAAGCTATTGGGAGCAAATGGGTGTACAAAATAAAGTATAATTCAGATTGCACTATTGAATGCTACAAAGCGTGATTGGTAATTCAAGGAAACAATCAAGTAGAAGGCATAGAGTATAATGAAACATTTGCTTCAGTAGCCAAGATGATTACTGTATGTGTTTTTTTGGTAGTGGCGACAACAAAGAGCTGGGAATTGCATCAGATGGATGTACATAATGCATTTCTGCATGGAGATTTACAGGAGGAAGTATACATTTGAATGCCACTAGGATTTGCCTCTCAACAACCGGGGAAGGTTTGTCGACTCAAAAAATCATTGTATGGGTTACGACAGGCTCCTTGTTGTTGGTTTTCCAAGTTAGTGATGGCCTTGAAACGATATGGATTCACTCAATCTCAGTCTGATTATTCTCTATTTACATATTTGCACAATGGGGTACGTTTACATGTTTTGGTGTATGTTGATGACTTAGTTGTTGCCGGAAATGATAGTATGGCTATTACGCTTTTGCAAAAATATTTGAGTGAGTGTTTTCATATGAAGGGTCTTGGAGTATTGAAATATTTTTTGGGTGTAGAGGTTGCGCGTAACAAGAAAGGCCTTTTTTTGTGTCAAAGGAAATATGCTTTGGATATCATCACAGAGACTGGTCTGCTAGGTGCTAAACCATCTTCCTTCCCACTTGAGCAAAATCACAAATTAGCCTTGGCCGACGGTGCCTTGTTGGCTGATCCAGAATGCTATCAGTGTCTTGTTGGGCGACTCATTTATCTCACTCTCACACGTCCAAAATTATCATATTGTGTGCATATACTTGCCTAATTCATGCAGGCACCACGAGAAGATCATTGGAATGCATCATTGCGAGCTGTACAATATCTGAAGGGAAATCCTCGACACGGAATCCTACTTCACTCGGATTGTGACTTACAACTTTATGCATATTGTGACTGAGACTGGGTAAGTTGTCCATTGACTCGTCAGTCTCTTATTGGTTACTTTGTTATGTTGAGCAACTCACCTATCTCTTGGCAAATGAAGAAACAACACACTGTTTCTCGTTCTTCGGCAGAGGCTGAATATAGGTACATGGCTACGACTGTGTGTGAAATGAAATGGCTAAACGGGTTGTTGCATACGCTTGGGATTCTTCATGCCACTCCTATGCACCTCTATTGTGATAGTCAAACAGCTTTTCACATTGCTGCCAATCCGGTGTTCCATGAGCGTACGAAGCATATCGAAGTCGACTGCCATTTTGTACGAGACGAAATTCTAAATGGGAATATCAAGCCAGCTTTTGTCAAGACTTATTAACAACTTGCAGATATTTTTACTAAAGCCTTGGGAAAACACTATTTTTACTCTCTTCTTTGCAAGTTGGGCATTCACCATCTTCATGCTCCAACTTGAGGGGTGATGGGATTGCATGGATCACATGTGTAGTATGTAAATATTTTATTCTCCATATTTGTTATCTTTTCTATATATAGGTAGATAGCAATTGTGATAGCCGTGATTGTAGGCATGATCCATGCTCGAGCTTTAATTCTTACTGTAATTAGGTAGGCTTTCTCCTTATACGTATGTGCTCCACCATTCCATGAATAAGACAAAACAACTTTCTCATGACATTGATTTCTTCAGTTGTCCAATCCAACGCTTATAGTATGCAGTAGACTGGGGTCAGCCCTCACCCAAGCCACCAATTCAACCAGAACCTGAATCTAAGATCTAGTAACCCCAAAGTAACCTGCTAGCAGTTGGCATATAGGGGAGAAGAAGAATCGTATATATCAATTGCCAGAGTGGTTACTTAATACAGCTCTACAATGCAACCATATAAAAAATATATCTTAATTTAATGTCTTTATATTCTTTTCACGAACGGGATAGTTCGAAGTTGAAGAAACTCCATCAATATTAAAAAAGCCAGATATGTATGTTAATGTCCAAAATTCTATATATAAATTGATAACATTCTCAGTTAATTTGGAAGGGTATTTCGATATTTAAAAAATATGCAAATTAATCATTTATTTTTAAAACTTTTTTAGGTGTTCAAAGTAGTTTTGTAGGTGCAAATAGCCCACCCTCAATTAAATAGTGCTAAGTAAATGGATTGATGATGTGAAAAATAATGCATTCATTTTAAAATCATATCATATTATTTGGGATGTAAGATTTTGGGATAAATTTTGAAAATTATATTGCTAATCTTAATTGTTGATGCATAGAAATGGACTAACATTAAAGGACACATGGACAGAGACCGATCCACGTATCACGTAATAAGAGGAGAATACTATAATAACTCTTGAAGACTTGACCTTAGAACCGATGTGCTCGAAAAAAAGTTGTCCTGGTCGGCAAGATCTATCATTGCCAGAAAAGTCCATCCTAGTCGGGATCTTCGAGGGTGTTTGTCGGGAGCTTCTCCTCAAACGCGTTCCTTCTTAGAAGTGTCCTCAGACTACCTTTCAACTAGAGGTCAAAGTCAGATTCCTGTACTGAGTTTGGTAAGCTCCTAGCTACAAAACCATCCAAACACATTAGAGGACGCTACTCTCCCCAACGTGCATCCTTCGACACTCAAGTCAATCGAGGAAGGATGATAAAATAGCATAATATAAAGGGGAGAATAAATGAGAGTAGTTAGGAACTATGAATAGTATCTTGTGAACAGTGACGATGGAACAATGTCTGATGAACAGTGATCGTGAACAATGACGATGAAATACTGATGATGAATAATATTGCCTACCTGGAGCCCTCCCAAAATCCTCTCTTTCTCTCATATTCTCTCTTGGTGGCTGCCTAGGTTTGTGTTCGAGAGATCTCCCTTGTACAAATCCTGATTTTTTCTTAAATACCTCTTCTTTACATGTGTGAGTGATCTAGGCTGCTTATCACATACTAGATGAGTGGCTGGATGGAGTTTCTCATTCCTCAAGCTACATCTGCTATTGAATTCCAAGCAGACACGTAGAGGAGGGGATCATCCTGTTGGTATCTGCAAATTTGCGCTCCACGGATAAACAGGTGGTCGTCAGGGACCATACTTTTTTCTTAGAAATGTGCATACTGCTACAGTGTCATATTGTTTCAGCATCTTGCGCCTGGTCAGCTATATGAAGGTCGGACATGCGAAGTGTTTAACCAACCTTGTGGCATTTGTGCTACTTGGATTTAGGAGATGAGGAGAGTGTGAGAGCAAATTTCTGAGGTGAAACTATCCGTGCAACCTCTCAAGGGCAATTTGGTCCTTTCTTAGGGTATAATATTTTCCCTTACATTAATAATGTACTACAATCATAAAGTGTTATGTGAAACTATGTTAATGTATTTTAATTTCAATATTTATGATGACAAATTCAAAAGGTGTTAATATGATGATATATCAATTTTCAAACTATCTTATTAAATACTAAAAATTATGAATGTATTTTGTTGATTAGTCCAACATACAATTATCTTATTACATTACTTTTTGTTTTTATTTTTTTATTTTTGATTTGGTACAAGAATATATTCTTTTATTGGTTGAAGACTTTGTTTGATGTGGGCATAAATCCTTGCCCTTTCATCCGCCCAACTTTAGAATTAATTTTCCAAAGTTACTACAACTAGTGCCTGGAAATTAATTAAATATAATTACAGAAATAATAAAAAACTCATAACACATCTAACACGCGGAATTTTTCATTATTAAACAATTAGCGATTGTTTATTGTGTTATTTTAACGTTTAGTGAAACCCTGACCGCCCATATTAAATATATAATAAATGAAAAAAAACCAAATTTCCGATTTATCTGATTTTAATTTAAGTTTTTTTAATTAAAAAATATTTAAATAATAAAACATGAATTACGTTATATCTACATTTAAAATAGTGGCGACGACTAGCGAGAACCAAAGAAAAAACAAAAAACAAATACAAAAGGAAGAAGCGAAGACAGGAGGGGACGCCCAACCGAAAAAGAGCCGTTAAAACTTGAAATTGCCATTTTGGCAAGAAAAAGCATATCCGAGATTCTGATTGATTTCTCAAGTGGAGAAAAAAGAAGAGGCTGCCAAAAAGTAACGTTAAGTAGGTCCCTCCCAGCATCTACCAAGTGCCACCCACATCCATCCGTCACCATCAAATTGAGCATTTGACTTAGCCGACCATCAATTTTAATTTCAGTTCCCGTTGTCTCTGGTCAACAAAGCAAAGCAATCAGCTGTTTCAATTTTCAAACCTTAGGGTGTTTTCTCTGTTTTATTTGTCTTGCTTCAGCCCCATAAGCCGTTACATCTCATATTTCCCTCAACAGCTGATGAATAATGAGCAAGCTCTCCAAGGTCAACACAGAGGAACCCCCAACCCAAGTATGGATTTTTTGATCTGGGTTTGGTTTGCTTTGTTTTTTCTAGATGTGTAACGATTTCTATTAGAAAATTGATTTGATTCTGAGTTGGGTTCTTAATTTTTGTTTCAGTGTATCCAAAAGTGAAGATTAGAGAAGAAAAAGAGCAAGATGATGACCGTGTTGTCTCAGTTGATCATAAGATGTTTGAGTCTCTCTCTATGCATGTTTCTTCTTCTTCTCCAGGTATTGTTTTCTCTTACCTTCTTTGAAGCTATCTAATATCCCACTATTCTTTTTAATTTTTTTCTTTTTAAATTTTCTGAATAATGTTTTACGTTTTATGTGATGTACTGAGTTTGCGAAGCCCGAGAAATTACTTAGTCTTCTTTGTAATTATTTATTTATTCTTTTGTCTGGTCATCTGTTTGGGCTAAATTAGAAATATTAGTGATTCCTGGTTAGAATTCAGTGGATGTTCACTTCTCCACCAAACGGACAATTTGTTTCTCATTTAAGAGTTAATACGGAATATTGTTTTGGCTTTTTTAAATTATAACAAATTAGCATGATAGATAAACTCATGTTCTTCCAAATAGGTATAGATGCATAGCAACATGCTAGGATGCTGATACTTTTTTCATTTGATTGTTGTGCTGTGTGAGAAGTGTTTATTGATGTACTAGGAAGATGATATCTACCGTCCAAATATGTGGTCAACCATGTGTCGCAGCACTGTTGTCATGCACACTTAATGAACTTTTGGCGAGGAATGAAAAACTTGAAACCAAAAGAACTTAAGTTCATCATGCTTCAAAAAGACTGTGTCGTGCAAGTCTTGTAGAGTTTTGTGATTAGATTCTCCACCACACTGAATAAAGCCTTTATTAATGCAGCGGGTAAAAGTTCTCTTGATAATTGAGAACTGTGTTTGTATAAATGAAAATGAAAATCAAATTTATGTTTGAGGTCCATGAAAAGAGATGCTTTACCAGTTGTAAAGTTTGTAGCTCTTTGGTTTGAAGAGATATTGTTTATGAAGTTCTTATCTCGGGCATATCGTAAATTTGAAAAAGGACTCATTCCAAAATATTTTACTGCAAAATTTAAATACGAGGAAGTTGTGCGCTTTGTTTTAGATGGCAAAGGAATTTGGTACGAAAGAAGTCTGTTTGAGCTGTTTATGTGTATTGAACCCTATCTTTTTGAAGTCCAAAACGCAGTTTTTGTCATCCACATTTCTGTTAGCTAATTAAAACAGCAGTTCTGATTTTATTATTACAGATATGCAATGGTAATAGGTTGCTGTTTGTTCTATTTAAAAGAGTTAATTGTAAGGAAAACAATTTTTGTTTTTACTAAAATTGTAGTAATTAGCATGATAGATAAACTCTTGGTCTCCCAAATAAATAGAGATGCATAAGCAACAAGCTGGCACGCTGATACTCTTCTCCCTTTATTGTTGTGCTCTATTAGAAGTTTTTATTGTATGTTATACTATGAAAATGATATTATGCTGCCCAAATATGTGGGTAAACATGTGTAGCGACATTATTGCCATGTCAAATTTGATGTTTTTGTAGGAAGGAGTAAAAAACTTGAAGCCAAGAAAACTCATGTTAGTCATGCTTCCAAACAACAATGAAGTGTAAGGCTTGTAGTGTTTTGGGATTGGATTCTCCACACTGAAATTGTAAAAGTTCTGTTGATTATTGAGTATAGTTCTGTATAAGGGAATGTGAAAATTGAATTTGTGGTTTAGGTACATGGAAAGAGATGCTTTACCAATTGTGAACATTGTAGCTCTTTGGTTTTAAGAGATCAATTATGAAGTTTTCATCTTGGGGATACCATATATTTGAAATAGGAATCATGCCCTACTGTGTTACTGAAAAATTTAAATACTAGAAAGTGGTGTGCTTCTTTTTCGATTATATGGGATTTTCGTGTGAAAGAATTCTGGTTCAAATGCTTGACAATGGAAACTTTAGGTGGTTGAGATTGCATGAATATAAACACAATCATTTGAAGTTCAAAAAGTTGTTTTTGTCATCCATGTTTCTTTCGGTTACATTATGACAGTGGTTCCAATTTTGTCATTGCGGATATTCAGTTGTATTAGACAGGGTCAACAGATTGACATCAATCTGGTTTATTGTGCGTGGTTGGTCCATTAAGTCTGTAATGAAATATCTATTATTTGCAGTGAAAGTGCATCAAGATGCTCCTCCACCATTTGTTGCAAGAATTCAAAAGCCTCATGTGTCTAATTTAGTCGCACCAACAGTTTCTACATGCAGAGGTCAAGTTTTAATTTAAATCTCCATTTGTTTCTTGACACAGAGTTCAAAACTTTCTTTCTTGGAGCTATCAGATATGTTTCAGCTTTTATAACGACTCTGCTTGTTTAACAGGAATAGAGAAGAACGATGGAAAGGTTGATGAGAAGGATAGACCAAATATAAAAGCCACATCAATCCTACGTCCTCGTGCTATCTTATCTAGTCCTGGTAATTTTAATTCACCATACTACTTTGATATTTATTTACGACTTCACTTTTTAATGTATATTTATGTAGTTCATCAATCAAGCTATAAGCTATGATTGTATCTTCGCACTCCCTATCAAGAGAAATTGCAGATAGATAGCACTTAAATCTTAGGAGGGATGAAACATGAAGGCATTTCTACTTTTGGACTTCTTTAGTAAAATATTGGAAAACAACTAGGTCTAGAATTCACTTGGTTTGGGAAGTGGTTTTAGAAAACCTGTTATTAGATTCTGCTTGCCAGCAACCATGATAGTAGCTTCTTTGATCATCCAATACAAATGAAAGAAGAAACTTTAATTGTGACACTTTTTGCATTGCAAAGTACAGATTTTGTGATCATTTTTACTGCACACTTGTCATGAAACTACCATGAATTTTGAGAACAAAACCTCTATATCACATGTTTACTTTACACATGCGTAATGTAAACAATATATTTATTGCAATCACCCCTCCATCCTTTTTTATCACTTATCTTCTAATTTAATAATAACTTTTTTTTTTCAATTTCTGTATGGATATTCAGACAACAACATAATATTGGAGGAAATTAAAAATAAATGTTTTGTTGGGATGAAAACGGCACTTCCATTACTTGTACCCCTTGAATGACTACATCACCAATGTTGTTTACTTTTTAATAAGAGCAGAGCTCAAATCACCAATATTGTTTACCTTCTTTTAGGACTGATAAGGAATTAAAAGAGTTCAATAATAAGAATGGAATAATTGATTTTAGAATGAGTCTATTTGTATGCAAATTTCTTTTTTTTTTTTTCCTCATTAAGTCTGTGGTGTAAAATTTATATTTTGTATATTTACTCTAGTCACCCTAAAAATAAACTTTATAAAACATAATTATGTTTGCTTCAACTTATATATTCTGTTATGTTTATGGAACTAGGCTAGTTTTCAAGAAGTAAATTATGTATGAATTTTGACGTTAAATGATATTAATCGTCTCTCGTTGATTGTTTTTTTTTTTTTAAAGAGAATCTTCTTTATTACCAAACAAAGGGATTTCATTGGAATTGGCTGTGTGTGACTGGTTAGCTGCTTGCGTCAAGAAAATGAAACCAGCTCTCAATAGAGCTTAGCTGCTTTACCCCAAAATTTTCTTAGATGTTACAGCCATGTCTCTTTTATATTTTCTAAAAACATGTTCTTGTTTTGCACATTTTTCAGTAAATTTCAAATTCAATATCAAAATTCAATACTGACTACATCTCCTCTAAAATATTTACTTAAAACATCAAATCATTTTGAAAATGTAAAATTTATAACAAACACGCTTCTTTTTTTGATAGATGAAAGAGCAGTTAGAGTCAAGCCAACAATATTTTTCGAATATAAGGTCAAATTTTCGCATGAATAGAGAAAGAAAATGATAACTAGTGACTTAATAAAATCTAATTGTTGAAGAAATTGTAACATAAAATAATTGTCAATGACTTAATAAAATCTAATTGTTGAAGAAATTGTAACATAAAATAATTGTCAATAACACTGTCATCACCATTGTTTGTCTATATGGTCATCCACACTGGCATTCGTAATGCATTCTTTGAGTATCTTTTCAGTATAATCTGTTGGCTTATCCTAGAGACCACTTAACTCATGGCAATTGATAATTTTATGTTCAGATAATGATGTGGTGATAGGAAACAAAAACAAGATTAGAGCAGAACGACCAAGAGTTTTGAGGAATCATAATATAGTTCAAAATAGGCATGCAAATGCACAATGTAAAGTTATCCCAAGCCCCATCACCACCAGAAGTCGTACAAGCACAAAATTATCCAATGAAGCGACTGAGAACAAGAGTGATATTAAAGAAAAGAAGGGCTCAGTGGTGGCAGTTCCAAGTCAGACAAGATCCCTTAGGTATGGGAAACGTAGCTCTGTCAAAACTTAAAGTGATTTCATTATGTGTAATTGGATCAATATCTGGTCTCGAGTGGATCACACAAATTCAGAGTGTACTTTGCTTTCTTTAACAAAGAAGTTGAAAAAGCAATTGCCCGCATAATGTAATTTGCATTATGGCCAATATCTTCAAAAACCTTATTTTCTTGATGTTGTATAAATCTCTTTCCCAATCTCTCTTCTTGAATATATGTATTCTGACTTTATGAGATCGTAATAAGCACCAAAAGAGGAAAATCTGGGAAGGAAAAGAAAAATTTAAATCAGTTCTAATTATGCATATAGAATTACAAAATGGGCAATTTGCAATTATCATACAAGGTAGGATAAATACCCTTTTCAACATTTTATTGTGTTAACACCTAACGCATAATCAGTTTCTCATGGTCCTTTGCCGTGGCTTCTGATCTTCTAGTTTATTTTCACACATCTCCCCTGCTTTCAATGCCTCTAAAACTTGAGCAATAAACAACAAAAAGCTTTGTATCTTCTGTGGTCCAAATTGCCAAATCAATCACACTTTTAGTCATGATAAGCATAGCATTTCATCTTTCGATTGATCTCTTACCAGTAACTTTAATTCACAAAAGACAGCGTATCCTGGGTCCTGCCCAAGCTCATACCTCAGCCTTCAATCAACTTGTGCACTTGGCTGTTCCCTTGTTTTTGTGTTATCATGTTTGATATGCTGAGTGGGCAATATATGTTACCCATAAGATCCGTCAAAAGTGATATGTATTTGCTCAATAGTATCAGCATTTGGTTTTAAAATTTGTGTCTTCATGTCCATACGAAGTAAGTCCAAGAGACGAAAGATTCTACTGAACTCAGGGTGTGAAATATCTCCTGAAAGAAATGTATGCCCATTGTTGTTCATCTCAATCCAACTACAACCTGGCTGTTTCTTTACTCCATTCTCCTTCATTCGAGCCCACATCCTCTCAGCATCTTCTCTTCTTCCGCTACTCAGATACAGTTCTGCCAAAATTAAATAAACACCAGAATTAAAGGGTTCTACTTCCAAAACCCTCTCACCAGCAATCTCACCCACCTCAATGTTCTTGTGGATTCTACAGGCTCCAAGCAAAGATCCCCAAACACTGGGAGGAATTTCGAATCCATCTGCTCTTATTTGGTTTAAGAAACTCATTGCCTCATTGATAAGACCAAATCTTCCCAGCAAATCAACAAGACAAGTATAATGTTCGCATGTTGGCAGAAGTAAACACTTGTTTTTCATGTAATCAAAGTAGTATCTACCTTGATCCACTAATCCGGTATAACTACAAGCAGACAGAACTCCAACAAAGGTTATGTCATTAGGCTTAATATCAGTGAATCTCATTTTTTCAAACATCTCAAGAGCCTTTTTGCCATCTCCATTGTGAGCGAATCCACAAATAATAGAATTCCAGGAAATGACATCATGGATTGGCATGGAAGAGAATTCCAGCAAAGCTGATTGCATGCTTCCACATCTAGCATACATGGTTACCATTGCATTTGAAACTGCAGTTAATTGATTTAAACCTGTTTTAACTGCCTGTACGTGGATTTGTCTCCCAAGATGTAAGGTAGGCAAAGCTGAACAGATTGTCAAAACACTGGTAAATGTAGCTTCATCAGGACATGGACCCAATTCTTTCATTCTGAAGAAAAACTTCAGACCTTCCTCCCCAAGATCATTTTCTCCTAGTCCACATATCATAACGTTCCACACAGTTGTGTCTCGAGTTGTCATCAGTTCAAAAACCTTGATTGCACTCCCAATCTCACCTATTTCAAAGTAACCAACAATTACATTAGTCCATGATACTATGTTGCTATAGGGGTTTTTCTCAAGAAATGCATGAGCTTCCTTGACAAGTCCATTTCTTATGAAACCCAGAATAATAGAGTTCCAAGTCTTTTGACATCTTTCGGGCATTTCCATGAAATTCCTAATAGCATCATTAATTCTTCGACTATTCACCAATCCATTAACCAAATGTTTCCAAGAATTTAAATCATGGACAGGCATTCTTTGAAATAAATTTTCTGCCATGTCAACAAATCCATTTTCCACATAACCAGCCATCATCACATTCCATGCTTGAACATCCTTTACAGGCATCTCTTCAAAGAGTTCACGAGCTTCAAAAATTTGTCCTGCTCTTACAAGTCCAGATACCATAATTGTCCAAGAAACGACATCTCTAGAACTCATTTCTTTAAAATACTTTTCAGCCAAATCAATTCTTTGACAATTCACCAGCCCACCAATCATCAAATTCCAAGAAATCACATCCCTTAATGGCATGTCATGAAAAACTGTTATTGCTTCATCGATCAAACCATTACGTATATACCCATTAATCATCGAATTCCATGTCACAACATCCTTAAGCAGCATCCTATCAAAAACTTCTTTGGCAGCAGTACAATCACCGCACAGCATCAACCCTGTAATAACCGTATTATATGAAAAGCTATCACGCTCAGGCATTTGATTGAATAAATAAATAGCTTTATTGAACAGCCCATTTTGAAAGTAACCCCGAATCATCACATTCCACGTGACGGTATTTCTCTGGGGCATTTTATCGAACAGGTTTTGGGCTTCTATTATACGGGCATTTCTCATAAGATGCGAGATTTCTGAGTTCATGGACTTTAGGTTTGAAGGAGTTAAAAGTGTTCTGTTTTGTATGGAGATCTCTTGAGTTGCAAAAGAGAGTAATCTGGAACGAGTTAAAGAGAGAAGTTTGTAGAGTTTGGGAACTGGTTGAAGGAGGAACATTATACCGTTCGCTTAAAGCCCAAAATGGGGGGAACAACAGAGGAGTCAAAAGCTCCGTGTTCAGAGATAAATAGCCTGCACAATGAAAGAAAGTGGGTTGAATAAATGTAATACAATAAATATTAGAGTAAATTAAAAAAAATAGATACAATTAAGGACCTTTAATAAAGTTTAAATATATCTTGAAAAATTTTTATGTTATAGACACTTTATTGAGAAAATGACTAAAATGTTCTTTAAAACTCAAACTTAAAAAAAAAGACGCGTTTCGTGGTGACAAAAAGGACACTCGACATGTCGAGTCATGTCGGATGTTTTAACCAACACTCGACATCATCGTTGGTGTTCACTCGATATATTATATCGAGTGTTGATCCGTGCATCCGACAAGACTCGACACGTTATGTGTAGTGTCGAGTGAACATCGACGATGATGTCGAGTGTCGGTTAAAGCATCCGACAGGGCTCGACACATCGAGTGTCTTCTTCATCACGACGAAGCGCGTCGATTTTCACCATTTTTACACACATCAAACCAAAAAATCAATCAAATAACACTTCATTTAGCCCCACAAACACAGAAAAAATACAAAATACAAATCCAAACTCAAATCCTCAAATTCAAAATCCTTAAAATCTACCCTAAATCCTCAAACACAGAATAAGTTTCTCGTTTCTTTTGTTGCGTTTCAAACTACATTTTTTACGGTGTCGAAGGATATTAAAAGTTGGACAACAATAGACGGTTATGAAAATAGGACACGGTTATGAAAATAGGAAGAAGTAAGTGAAGGAAAGAGGGAAATAAAGAGTTTAAATAAATTGAATTTCAAAGGGTATTTGAGTCTTTTTGTCAAGAAAGTGTCTATGGTATAAAAATTTTTCAGGATGTATTTAAATTTCATTACGGATCTCTAATTGTGTCCATTTTTTTAATTTTCCCATAATAATACCCTACTCTTTCGGTCGCTCGAGGATATTTGCACTCGAATACTTGTTGACGCACATTTCTTTAATACATTTTCTTTCAAAAGAATAAAAAATACAAATTTAATTTACGCACCTCCTTGACACCCAAAAATAACCCCTAACCCCAAGAAAAAACAAGGTTGAATAAAAACGCATATAATTCAAGATTTGGTAATATTCTTCTCTCGGTAATCGTAATCAGTTCTTAATAGAAGTTGTAAGGTGTTTAATAATCAACTTTTAAAAACTTTTTTTTTCCAAAAATACGATAAATATGATTGAGATTGCTCTTACTATAGTTCGTTTATAATATTCAACTATTAATATTTACAATCATATTTTCAATTGTTTCAAGCAAGTTTTACATAAATTATTTTATAATAATTTTTTATATGAATAAAAATAATAATCTATAATATTTAAAATGTATACTTAATTTTTAAATTTTTGTAAAAATATATGACTATATAATTTATAACAAAGTTTAAATTATATTTTTTAATTTAATATCATAACCAAAATAATTTAAAATTAGTACTATAATATCAAAATAAATCTATTTATTTATAAAATAATTTAAATTTTAAACACACACATTATTAATTTACATAACATGAATTTATATTCAATATATATTTTAATGATAAATTATAAATATATATTTATAAATACAATAAATTAAAAATATTATATTCATTAAATAAGTATTAACTTAAAAATTTATTATTATGAAATTTTGAAATAAATAAAAATTTTCAAAAAATAGATCAATTTATGAAAATGAAAAAATATTTGTAAAAATATTTTATGAAAATAAATAAATATTTATAAGTTTTTTGTAATTAACTAAGATAATTTTTAAAAAATTCAGGGATAAGAATAATTTTATATTTTTATTTTTCTATTAAGGGTACTTTAGACTTTTGATACTTCAAAAGCAGGAGTAGGTCATTAAAAGCAGCAGCCAGGCCTTTGCTTTTTTTGGGATCCTTTGTAAAACCTTTTTTTAAGCAATTTTTTCCTTAGTTATTATTTTATTATGATTTATTATGAATTTGATTTTAAATATATATTAATTTAATTATTCCTTATATTATTATTTTAATAAAACTAGAATGTCTTAATTTCATTAAATTATTGATTATAATTTTATTTATCATTTGTTTTTTAATGTAAAAATAATATTATTTTATATTTAAATTATAATAAATAATTATTACTAATATGGTAATAGATTTAGTATATTGTATTTTAAAAATATTTTGTTTATTTACTATATTATTATATAATTATTTTCAGTTTAAAAAATATATTATTTTTAAATATAAATTATTTAATATAAAAATATATTATTTATTATATTTTTATATTTATTTAATAGTATTTTAGTTGTTTATTATTGTATTATTATTAATATAATTAATTTAAAAAGAAGAGAAATAAAGAAATAAAGGCAGTTGTCCCTAGCTTGGGGGGGCGAAGGTCTGAAGGGTTCCGGTGGGGACAACATTTTGTCCTATCCCAATTTCCTTGAAATTGCACAAACGCAAGGCTTAGACACAGAGGGCGTGTTTGACAACCCGTATAGTATAGTACAGTATAAAAAGTACTTTTTACATAAAATTTTTTTATACCGTGTTTGGTGCGGCCGAAGGATGGATAGCATAGTAAAATGTTGCATAAGATCCGTATAAGGACCGCATAAAAGAAGGTAAAATAATGATGCCTACCACCATGGGTTAAGGTCGGATAGGATAAGAATATGGAGAATTGTTGGATATAATTTTTAATTCATAAGTTTTATATAATATAATATAATATAATATAATATAATATTATTAAAAGATTTAAATTATACAACTTTATTTTTTGTTCAAGTTTTTGACAATAAATACCGCAAACATATATAAATAAATAAATATTTAAATTATTATTTTATTGAATTATAAATAAATTATTTTAAAAAATAAATATAATTTATTAAATATTTAAATAAAAATTAATTATCTAAAATTTTTTTAATATAAATAATTTTAAATTATTATATTTTAAAATATTATATTATATTATATTATTAAAATATTTAAATTATACAAGTTTATTTTTTGTTCCAATTTTTGACAATAAATACGGCAAACATATATAAGTAAATAAATATTTAAATTATTAGTTTATTGAAATTTAAATGAATTATTTTAATAAATAAATAAAATTTATTAAATATTTAAATAAAAAATTAATTTTATAAATAATTTTTAAAGTTATTATATTTTATAATATTATATTATATTATATTATTAAAAGATTTAAATTATACAACTTTATTTTTTGTTCCAGGTTTTTACAATAAATACCGCAAATATATATAAATAAATAAATATTTAAATTATTAGTTTATTGAAATTTAAATGAATTATTTTATTAAATAAAAATAATTTATTAAATATTTAAATCAAAAATTAATTATCTAAAAAATTAATTTTATAAATAATTTTTAAAATATTTTATTAATTTTAAACCATTTTTATTATTGTAAGAAATTTGATATAGTCAAATACAATCTTTTATCAAACACAGTATTGTATAATATTTATACAATACAGTGATAAACTAAACAAAGTATAGAGTTTACTCAATCATATACTATACAATTCCATGCAATGCTATCCACTACAATAATAATTATACAATCCTATAAAGTGCACCAAACGCAGCCAAAGTTTCAAAAATAAGGCTGGCCCCTCATTTGTCCCACTTCCAAAGGCGTCCAAATTGTCTCCTAAAATATTCCATTTTAACAAAACACAAGATGCAAACACATTTTCGTCTGATAGGTGAAAGTTCCAGCAAAACCCAAGACGACGCTGGAGTAGTTCTCAGCTAATATCATGATGAAAGCTGTTGGTGTCAAAGTCTACTACATATGCATGTGTCATGCACATGATGAGTTTTGATCAACTTGTGATAAAACAATAATATTATTTTTATTCCTATTTTAATATTTCTAGAATTATATTTTAGGAAGTATTTGATTTGGAATAAATACCTCTTTAGATTAGGATATAATATCTTGTATCCTAATTAGAGTAGGAGAATATTTATTTGTCTTAATTCCTTTTGGAATTTATTTATAACACTTCCTATTTTATTTCTCATAATTCTAGTATGATTTTGATTAGAATTTTTACAGGATTTCTAAGAGATTTCGGTCAGACCTCTCACTATATATATACAAAGCTATTCAGACGGTTGAGTACGTGATTGAGAGATTAACGTGTTGGCTGTTTTGGTTGTGAGAGAGTCTTGAGTTCAGCATTCCATGAATTCATAGAAGAGAGCTTCAACGCAAAAGGAATGTCTTCTTTGATTTGATTCTTTAAGTCTTTTGATTCATGTATGAGTGGTAGAAATCGTACATGAGTTGTTGATTAAGTTTGAGTGAGTTAGTAGACACTTAGGATAACTTGAGAGTTGAGTGTTTATGTAATTCTGTGTCATATGTAATTCTGTGTCAAACTTTGGGTGTTATGTATAACTTAACAGTGTTCTGTTAAGTTATCTGTGACAGAGAGTGAGCAGTGTCACTAGTGTTTATGATCTTTGCGAAGATTTTGTTTGTCAAAGATTATGTCTGTGCATGAGAGTGAGTCAGTACTGTAAAAGGTCCTAAAGATTGTGCAAACAAAAACATAGTGAATTGCAGCTCTATAGCTGTCCGTGGACGTAGGTTTTATAACCGAACCATGTAAAAATCCTCCTGTGCCGATTTACATTATAGTTTACTGTTATATTTCTTATAACTGCATACCTCCAGAACTTTTAATTGGTATCAGAGCAGGTTCACTGATAGACAAGTGAAAAAAACGATCACGTTGATCTGGAAGGATGGAGTTTATTCGCACTGGAGGATTCGGAACACAACCACCCATTCTTGATGATGGTAATTATTCATATTGGAAGGTAAGAATGATGATGTATATCAAATCTCTTGATGACAGGGCATGGACTAGTGTGCTTAAAGGATGGGCACCGCCAACAAAGTTGAATACTTCTGATGATTCCGAATCGAAACCTGAAGATGAATGGACTGATGAAGAATACCGACGTTCCAACTGGAATTCAAAAGCTCTTAACGCAATTTTTGCTGCATGGATTTAAACAACTTTGGACATATTTCAAGGTGCAAAGCAGCAAAGGAAGCATGGGACATACTTGAGGTAAAACATGAAGGTACCGCATCTGTTAAAAAATCTAAATTGATGAGACTTAATTCTCAATTTGAAAATCTGATGATGCATGAGGATGAGTCAATTTCTGAATTTTACTCTAAGATATGTCACATTACAAATTCGGCATACATGCTTGGCAAAACTTTCACTGATGTAGAAATTGTTAGCAAGATAATTAGGTCTGTTCCAGATAAATTTCAACCTAAAATTTCAGCCATTGAGGAAGTTAAAAATACTGATAAGATGAGGGTTGATGAACTGATTGACATCCTCCAAAACTTTGAAATTAATCAAAGTACTAGGAAGCAAAAAGGTAAAAGCATTGCATTCAATGTGAAAACTGAAAAATGTGATGATGAAAGTAGTGATGAGCTTGATGAAACTGATTCTAAACAGATTGCTTTTCTAACAAGAAATTATGTCAAGTTTATGAAAAGAAATTTCAGGAAAAAGAATCAAGGAAAGCCATTAAACTCAAGCGAAGAAAAATTCAGAAAGTTCAGCAAGGAGAATAACAAGAGGAAGCCAAAACAACCTGAAAAGAAAGGGCAAATTCTGTGTTATGAATGTTCTGGTTATGGGCATATTCAATCTAAATGTGCAAATCTCAAGAAGAAGAATAAAGGGTTGACAACAACCTGGAGTGATGAATCAGAATCCGAGTCAGAAGATCAAGACTGCATGAGCAACTTTGTTGCATTTACTGTATCTGCAGCTGACAAAGGAAAGGCTGTTATCTCTGACATAACAGAAAATTACAGAACCAATATAGATCATTTGGATGAAGAAGAAGGACCAGAATACTATGAAGAGTTGCAAGAGACATACAGTGCACTCTATGGTGAATGGCTGAATCAGAAGGAAGAAATTAAAGCCTTAAAGAAGAAGATTGAGGAGCTAGAATGTGAAAAATCCTTTGCTGAAAATCAGATCACAGAACTGAAAACTGTTTTGACAAACAAAACAGCACATATTGAGAAAATCACAACAGAACTGGTTGAAAGCAAGAGGTGTGTTGATCAACTCAAAATTGGAGCAGCCAAACTTGATCAAGTTTTGAACCTTGGAAGAGGCAACTCCAACAAACATGGATTGGGGTACACAGAAGGAAATGTTGCATCTTCATCAAAAACAGTCTTTGTGAAAGCTTCAACATCAGGTAAGAGTTTTGAACCTAACTCTTTAAAGTCAAGTCCTAATTCTAAGAGCAGTGAAACGTATGTTTCTCCACTGAGTTCTTTCAGATCCAGCCCTAAAAAGGCAAGGAAATTCATTCCTATTTGTTATTTTTACGGTAAAAAGGGACATATTAGACCTAGATGCTTTAAATTGTTGAATCTTTTGTATAAAAGATCAAAACAATTTAATCTGTTACCAAAATCGAAACAGCAGTGGGTTAAGAAAGATAAAACAGTATGTCTTGTTGCCCTTACTGCACTTAGTCATGCATCTAATAATTTGTGGTATTTTGACAGCGGTTGTTCCAAGCACATGACTGGAAATAAATTGTTTCTAACAGATTTTAAAGCATGTAGGGACGGAAATGTCACCTTTGGAGAGGGAGCAACAAGTATGATAATTGGTAAAGGGACTTTGAATGTCAAAGGCCTACCTAATTTTAGAAATGCCTTTTTAGTGGAAGACTTGAAAGCTAATCTTATAAGCATTAGTCAGATTTGTGATGAAAAGTATACTGTTAACTTCACACAAAACAAATGCATGGTCTTAGATAATTTTGATAAATGCATTCTGGAAGGTAACAAATCTTTGGATAATTGTTATCTAGTAGAAATTGCATTTCATACTAGGATTTCAGATTTAGAAATGTGGCATCAAAAATTAGGACACTTAAATTACAAAGACTTGGTTAAATTAACTAAGTTAGGTGCTGTAAGAGGAGTTCCTAAACTTGATGACAAAATTGATAAAATTTGTGGACCATGTCAAATGGGAAAACAAATCAAAAGTTCACACAAATCAAATCAACATCTTAGCACTTCTAAGATACTTGATTTGCTTCACATGGATCTTATGGGTCCTATGCAAATTGAAAGCATTACAAGTAAGAGATATATATTTGTTTGTGTGGATGATTTTTCTAGATTTACTTGGGTGGATTTCATTAAAGAAAAATCTGACACTTTTGATGCTTTCAGAAACCTTTGTGTTAAGCTTGAAAATGAGCAAAATAGGAACATTGGAAGGATTGTGAGAATAAGAAGTGATCATGGCAAGGAGTTTGAAAACGTTAGCTATGCTAACTTTTGCAAATACCATGGAATTGATCATGAATTTTCAGCTCCTAAAACCCCTGAACAGAATGGCATTGTGGAGAGGAAGAATAGAACTCTTCAAGAGATGGCTAGAGTGATGCTCAATAGCAAGAAGTTGACCAAGAGGCTATGGGCTGAAGTAATAAGCACTGCTTATTATATTTCAAATAGAGTTTTTCTTAGACCTGGCACTAACCAGACACCTTATGAAATTTTGAAAGAAAGAAAACCTAATTTGAAATATTTTCATGTCTTTGGTTGCAGGTGTTACATCTTAAACGACAGAGAACTGTTAGGAAAATTAGATCCAAGGAGTGATGAAGGAGTCTTCGTGGGATATGCTCAAAACAACAAAGCATTTCGAGTTTACAATCTGAGAACTGAGGTAGTCATGGAATCTGCAAACGTAGTATTTGATGACCTTGATGATTATGCAAAGTACTCACAAGAGGAAAGCATAACCAGCTTCATAGAAGATACAGAAAAATCAGATTCAAACAGCAACAAAAAGGAAGATGCTGTTATGAAGGAGGAAACAGCTGCTGTTACGCCAGACATAACAGTAACATCTGACAACTCAGATTTGAACAAAAATTTAATTCAAAACGATGATGATAGAAAAGATCCACCCACATGGATTCAGAAGGCACATCCAACAAGTTCTATCATTGGAACACCAGATGGCATGATGAAGACTAGGAGCAAGGTAAGAAATCAGGTAAGGTTTGCATGTTATGTTTCTTTTGTTGAGCCAAAAAATGTGAAAGAAGCCTTAAAAGAAGAAGTGTGGATTCAAGCTATGTAAGATGAACTTAATCAGTTTAAGAGAAATGAAGTGTGGGAATTAGTTCCTAGGCCAAGTGGTACAAATGTCATTGGAACTAAATGGATTTTTAAAAATAAAACTGATGAAAGTGGACAAGTAGTTAGAAATAAGGCTAGGCTAGTTGCACAAGGTTACACACAAGTTGAAGGCATAGACTTTGATGAAACCTTTGCACCAGTAGCTAGACTTGAGTCAATCAGATTACTACTTGCAATTGCGTGTTTGCTTGATTTTAAGTTGTACCAAATGGATGTTAAAACTGCATTTTTAAATGGTTATCTCAATGAAGAAGCTTTTGTTGAACAGCCTAAAGGATTTGAAGATCCTAAACATCCAGATTTTGTGTACAAATTGCACAAAGCTTTGTATGGTTTGAAACAAGCTCCTAGAGCCTGGTATGAAAGGTTGACTAATTTTTTAATCAACAGAGGTTATAAAAGAGGCAGCAATGATAAGACCTTGTTTATCAAACATGCATCTACCTATTTTATTGTTGCTCAAATATATGTTGATGACATTGTTTTCGGATCAACTAACAAAAGCAAAATTAATGAGTTTGTTAAGTTGATGCAATAAGAGTTTGAGATGAGCATGGTAGGAGAATTAAATTTCTTTCTTGGATTGCAGGTTAAGCAAATGAATGATGGAATATTCATATCTCAATCAAAATATACCAAAAATCTAGTAAAGAAATTTGGGCTTGAGAATGCAAAACCAATGAAAACTCCTATCAGTACTAATCTGAAACTTTCAAAAGATAATGCAGGGAAAGAAGTTAAGGCAAGCTTATACCGAAGCATTATTGGCAGCCTACTTTACCTCACAGCAAGCAGACCAGATTTGAGCTTTAATGTAGGACTTTGTGCAAGGTTTCAAGCAAATCCCAAAGAATCACATCTTGCAGCAGCAAAGAGAATAATCAGGTATGTACATGGAACATGTGATTATAGAATATGGTTTCTAAAGATACAAATGATTATCTTGCAGGGTTCAGTGATGTAGATTGGGCAGGAAATGCAGATGACAGAAAAAGTACTTCAGGAGGTTGTTTTTATCTTGGTACTAACTTGGTTTCATGGCACAGCAAGAAACAGAATTCAATTTCTTTATCAACAATACATAGCAGCAGGGAGTTGTTATACACAACTGTTGTGGATGAAACAAATGTTGAGTGATTATGGTATTGAACAGAAGCCTATTACTGTATTTTGTGATAATACTAGTGCTACAAATATTTTCAAAAATCCTGTTCAGCATTCTAGAACAAAACACATTGATATTAGAGACCATTTTATAAGGGAACTAGTAGAATCTAAGGTGATACACATTGAGCACATCTCCACAGATAAACAATTGGCTGACTCGTTCACTAAGGTATTGGACACAATAAGGTTTGAAAATATAAGAAAAGCCTTAGGTATCTGTCAGTTATGTGAATGAACACAGTATTCTGTTATGTTATTCATATTTGTAGTATCATAAGTTTCCTTCTAAATTAGCATGTTTTGAGTTGTGATATAAAAATTGTGTGAATAATTAAATACTGGTTTAATAATGAAAATACAGAGAGGGCTACCAGTATATGATCTATGAAAGCCATCCATTGAGAGTAACTTCATTGTATCTAGGAAATATGGTGAAGTCACCCACTCAAATGGAAAAGGGCTACCTCTATACATGTGTGAAAGCTACTGTATTATTTAGTAAATTTATATTGAGACTAACTTTTGTGTGTGTGAGAAGCATACTCAAGTTGTTCACTCAATATATTCAAAATAAGCTTTAA